>JAPZAG010000399.1:0-59967 GCA_027475135.1 Bactrocera correcta | reverse complement strand
CGCACTAGTCGTTTCTTCTTTCGCTACGTGGCGCCAATTGGATATTCCAATCCAGGTCTTTTTCCACCTGGTCTTTCCAACGGAGTGTAGGTCTTCCTCTTCCTCTGCTTACCCCAGCGGGTACTACGTCGAATACTCTCAGAGCTGGAGTGTTTTCGTCCATCCGGACAACCAGCGAAGCCGCTGTCTTTTAATTCGCTGAACTATGTCAATATCGTCGTACATCTCTACAGCTCATCGTTCAATCGAATGCGATATTCGTTGTGGCCAACGCGCGAAGAACCATAAATTTTTCGCAGAGCTTTTCTCTCAAAAACTCGTAACGTCGATTTTTCAGATGTTATCATCGTCTATGCCTCTGCACCATATAGCGGGACGGGAATTATGAGTGACTTATAGAGTTTGGTTTTGGTTCGTCGAGAGAGGACTTTGCTTCTCAATTGCCTACTCAGTCCGAAGTAGCACCTGTTGGCAAGCTGATATATTAAAATTTAAAATTAAGTCAAACTAGTGCCGAGCTAGACCAAAAAACACCAATGTATAACTGATATTACTATGCGAAATATGAATTGGTCCCATAAATACTAGTTAACGAATGTATCAACTGGTATACAACCTTTTATTGTTGAAATGTTTCCAATGTGTCCATTTCAACTTGGATTGAGAATACAAATGAGACTATATTTGCCTTCTAAAAAATATCAGTTCATATTACGAGAAAATTGCAGTCGGGCTTGCTACTCGTTGAAAGGAGAATATAACAAGTTAACTGCACTGCTGGGTATATACTCCGATATTTATTGGAATGTGTATGTACAATAATTGTGTATTGCAAACCAATACGTGCGGCACTTATCTTCAAGCATCTTGCAAACGCACACATACTCGTCTACGAGCACATAAATACGCATGTAGCAATGCCTGTAATGTTGCAAGCGGTTTCTTATTATTATGATACATATACGCACATGTGCAGGATTTGAAAGACAACTTTGTGGCATTAGAGCAACGAAATTGAACTCAGCCGTTGCGTGAACGCAAGTGATCACTTTCAATTGAAAACTGTCAAGCTTACGCAGCGCGTCGATGCTTGCACATAGTTACCTATAATTTGCTCCTGCATCTATTCATATACGAAAGCAGGTACGTATGATTTTCTAGATAGGCTCGACAAGCATCTGAGGCGTGACTTGGTTGCTACAATTGCTGCCTTTTATTACCATTATTCGAATAATGTGTTAGCTGCGCGCAAGCATGTCGCTTTTTATTGCCTCCAACTTTTGCCACATATTGGGTACTGCTACACAACATTTGTTATATAAACCATTTCGTTGGTTTCAGATTAAATTAACGTTGATGCTGACCTACTCGGGCCGAATACTGCGTAAAATAGTGCGCCGTTGCGAAATATGCCTTCGGAAAATAGTACGAGTATAATTAATCCAAAAATAAAAAAAATGTAGTGTGAATAGTTTTCTTTGAGAGTTATTGATGTTGCTAATGACTATGCCGGCATGAGGATTGCGTTAATTACTACTGAAAAGGCATAACACTTGTCATACCGCCTCTTGGTGATTAGCCAGTGGTCAGCTAATATTTATTGCTCCACTTTTTCCCCGCTACTGTTATTTAATACAAAACACTCTGAAAAATGAGTCAAAAGTAAGCGCAAATACCAAATTTTACATTTATTATATTCGGTAATACAGTTTCTTAGTAAATATAACTGAATTTCACAGCTACTGATATTCATTAGCGTGTTTGTTTTTGATTATTAGAGAGATTAGAGAGGCATTAAATACATCTATTGCTGAGTTTTGTATATTATAATTATTATATCAATCTAGCATTATATTTTTCGAAATTTTGATTATATTTCCGTCATATTAATACATTAAAGGACACTGCAAGTACATACAAAAACATTTACCAATAAGAAAGTTATGAGAAATAATGAATTGAAATTGATTTGTTCCATTCTTAACCTTGTGAACAAATATAAAAACATAGTACACACAGTATTATTGTTGGCAATTGCTTTCGTGAGTTGTCTTAAGTGGTTATATACAGTTAGAGTTTTCAAAACATCGATTTTTTTTAATTTTATTTTCTTAATGTACGTACATTTAAGAATACATACAGAAAATTTCATATCGTTCCGGTTGCCGAGTGGCTACTATACTTGCGAAGTAAATTTTACGGTGTTAATTTTAATGAGGTTTATGATGAATCAGTTTTTTAACTACACTTATGTAAGCCAATGTTAAGTGAATTTTGAACTCAGCTAACATTTCACTGAAGTTGTTTGAGTTCCAGTGTTGGTAACATTAGCTGCCAAAGGTATGCCATATTCAGTTTGTAACTGATGGTTTAAGCGGTTTATTAAAAATTCTCTGGTATTTATTTTTTGAAATTGTAAGACTGTATTTAAGAAACCTCTTAAAACTTGGAAAAAGTATCGAAATTTTGCTGTTGCTTTACATGGTTTTTGCCACCCGCTTACAAGGTAATATGATTAGTAAACTATTTCAACTAAGTGAACATTATATGACTCGACAAACTTTATCTCACCAAGCAGTCAGTAGTGAAACCTTACAGTAAGTCCTGATTGGTTGATTAAGAAAGAAGGTTGCACAAATACATCACCGCAAGCTCAAGTGAGTTGTAATAAGGTACTTTTCTGCAACTCTCACGATTAGACAAAATTTCTAGTTTTGTTTGCCCGCATTCTGTCAAATTCCATTTAGGTTTAAGCATTAGCAACGCCAAACAAACGCTATAAACCGCTGGGTTTCAGAAAAATCTCTAATAGAGAAATAGAAATGCTAGTAAATGAAAAAAGGCGTGCAAGACGTGAATGGCAGATGAATCGTTCCCCTTCCACTCAACTTCAATTAAAATCTGCTGTACATAAATTAAGGGGGTTTTCTACTCTGGAATTTTGAAAAATTCGATTTTTTTCATATATTTAAAGTTTAGACTTTTAAAAATATGACCTTGGAAGGATTTTTAAAAATTCGACTTATTTCTTGAGATACAGCCGATTTTGTGAAGTGGCGTCCGTGTTCACTAGTATTGTCTCCTAAACTTTAAACGTGTTTTTCTCGAAACTACTTTTTTCCACACGGTACCGGCATTATCTCAAGTTCTATACAACCGATTTACTTGAAATTTTGTGTGAACCTTCTTTATAATCCTTTATCGTTCCTATCAGCATTGTGTCAAAATTTTTGTTTTTAATATTTAAAAAAATTCAGGAATTTCAAAAAAAAGCGTAAAAAATTATTATTATTATTTTAAAAAAAAAAAAATGTTGTCGTGTTCCCGGACTATAACAGCATCCTTACTGATTAAGAATTTCTTTTTACTTTTTTTCAGACCACCAGAAAAGTCACGATCAATGTCACCAGGATGCGCCATTTTCTTACACATGTCTCTCCTCCCTTCTAATTATTTTAATTTTTAATATTTTTTGGTAAAATTTTTTTCTGTATTTTTAAGATATCAATAGAAATACCATAAAAAAATGGATTGTAAAAATATTTTTGTTTTTTTTAAATAAAATTCAAAAAACTGCCCAAAATTTGATTTCTAGAGTAGAATACCCCCTTAAAAAAGCGCTTAAACGTAAGGAAGAATTGAATAACGAAATGTATATGTGACCTGGTCTACGAATAGGGGGCTTAGGTGTCAAAAAATCATTTTTTCTATTTTTTTTATATTTTTTTTATATTTGTTTTATTTTGACACCTAAGCCCCTTTTTCGTAGACCAGGTCACATATAAAGAAGCTGTGTCCAAATTCAAACAAGCAAAATTGCCTTTGGAAACCCCAAAAGTCCATGATGCCACCAACTGACTCCAACATGCCTATACGAGACTTGGGTGGAAATTGGGCTCGAAGTGACGAGGAAAAGGCTAATTGCTTTGCAAATCACCTAGAAAATGTATTTCAACCCAATTTGCCAAAGAACAACTTTAAGCTGTCAATCTAACCCAACACAGCTAAAGAGCCGCTCGAGTCTCTTAAGACTTCACCTTCTGAAATTATAGGTATCATCAAAGAACTTAATCCAAAAAAGTCGCCGGGACATGATAATATTTCCCCAAAAATGCTAATTGAGTTACCAATTATTGTTGTAGAGGTGCTCTCTTTGCTCTCCAATGCAGTTATTTCGGATACTATCCAATTTCATGGAAAAAGTCGCACATTATCTTGATAGATAAACCTGGGAAAGACTTAACACAGCCGTCTTCATATAGACTAATCAGTCTTCTACCCTGTCTTTCGAAAGTATTTGAAAAAATATTACTATCAAAGATGTATCCTTTCCCCCACGAAAATAATACAATACCAATGCATCAATTCGGTTGTCGTGCGAAACATGGCACAATACAGCAAGTAAATAGAATTACTAACGAAATAATGAAAGCATTTAAGCACAGGGAGTACTGTTCGGCAATATTTCTAGATGTAGCGCAGGCGTTTGATAAGGTGAGGCACGAAGGTCTCTTATATAAGATTAAAAAAATTCTACATTTAGAATTGTATAAAACATTGAAGTCTTATTTAAAAAATAGAAAATTTATGGTAAAAGTGGGAGATTTCATATCTGATGAACGACAGATAAGGGCTGGTGTAGCCCAGGGCAGTGTTTTAGGCCCAACACTATACATCATATATACAGCAGATCTTCCAACATCTAATAATGTATTGACATCAACTACTTTGCGGACGACACAGCTATAGTGAGCCGTAATAAATGCCACATTTTAGCATCAAGAATACTAGCGAAGCATTTAAGTTCTGTCGAAGAATGGCTAGCGAACTGGCGGATAAAAGTGAATGAACAGAAGTGTAAGCATGTTACATTTTCGCTTAGACCTAAGATGAGTCCCGCAGTAAAAATAAACAATATTTTAGTACTCCAAGCGAACGAAGTAACACACATATCTTGGTATTCACCTAGATAGAAGGATCACGTGGAGAAAACATATCTCTAGTAAAATAAAATGTATGAAGATTAGAGCTGTAAATTTAAATTGGCTTTTAAATAAAAACTCCAAACTTAGCCTAGACAACAAAGTGCTTTTAAATAATGCGGTCATAAAGCCGATTTGGATGTATGTGCAACCTGTGTAACTAATATTGATGTATTACAAAGGTTTCAATCAAAAATGCTTAGACAATTACATGTTCGCAATGGTACATGCGTAACAAAAATATCCATAAAGACCTTGGTATTTCTATGGTAAAAAAAGAAGTAGAAGACAGCAGAATTAAATATATGTGACCTGGTCTACGAAAAGGGGGCTTAGGTGTCAAAAAAATCAATTTTTTTTTACTTTATTTTATTTTTATTTATTTTTTTTTTTTTTTTTTGACACCTAAGCCCCCTTTTCGTAGACCAGGTCACATATATATATACTCCGAGATCACCCAAACCCTTTGGCTAATGCCTTGGTATATTCCTGCGATCAAACACGACTAAAAAGAAGAGATATGCCTGCGCATTAAAGAGCGACGTATAACCAAAGCAGCTCAATCACTTGCTTGGGCCTGTCTAGTTTTTAAATAAATTTAAGATTTTATAACTTATTGCTAGGCTTAAAGAAAAAGCAGATTCAATAAATAAAATACTTTTGAAAAAAAAAAAAAACAAAAAAAGGTTTAAGCATTGGAATCCATGGAAAAGTTCTCCTCTCCAATGGCAGACGTAAAAGCATGCATAAAATTGATCAAGTTATAAAAAAAAAATGGAAAATTTTTGCCTGAAGCCGCTATTTAGTTAATTTAAAAGATCTTTGACCAGGCACTAGATATCTATTGGTAAAAATAATGTGTTTTTTTTGGTTGATTTAAGATAAACCTCCAACGATTACTGATCGTCGCCGCAAGGAGCTGTGGTTGGAACTCGATCACTACAAATAGTTATTACTTTTAAAGTTGTCAACTTTTATTGCCAAGTCTAAACCTCTAATGATATTGTGTTTTTACTTCTATAAAATAAAACAATTTATTCTCAAAAAATTATTTAAAATTGTAATTTTTTCACGTCCCAGATTACACTTAACCCCATAAGTCAAATTACTATATGTTTGGCTATCCGGCGCAAGAATAAAGCGGGTGGTTTTCCGACACGTATGCACTCTAAATGCTTTAAAGTTCTTGACTGCACTTAGACCACAGATTTGTACTTGTGATTTGTTAATCAACAGGCCGAAAGCAACATGAAATTGAATGCTTTAAACGCAAGCCTAACGGTTGGAATCATTGGAACACTTGGAAAGAAAACAAACTGACATTTATACTCTTCACGCCTTCTTTAATATTGACTCATTGTAATACCATTAAAAAATTAATATATTCACTTTAGCTTTACACAATTTTATAATCGATTTTGTGGCATGTAATTTAATCTGTATAAACACCTTTCAAATGGCGAGCACGACTTACCTTGACCGCGGTCGATTGGAAAATGGAAAAACTTCATTTCGGCAATGTTACGAAATTAATTGAATGTAATAACACACACACGTTTTAGATCAAAAATTATGTTGTACATAGATAATTGGGAATTGTTGTGTGTGAGGTACCTTAATGAATCTCAGAGAACATTTTATTAATATACATATGTATGAAATACTGATTTATATTTTTCTAAACAAATCTTATATCGAGTAATTGCTTGTATTCCGATCCTTACTTCTTCTTAAATTTTTTATTAGTAGATCAAGCGAATATAGTAAAAACAAGCAATTTGTAAAAATATGCAAAAGTTGAAAAAGTTCAAAACAAACAAATATTTTGCAAAAATATGCAAAAACAAAAAGTGGCATTAAAATTTATTAAAAATATTGCACAATATAAAAAAAAATTATTGCATATTATGGCTCCATAAGCGTAAACACTTTACAACAATTTATTTTCCTTTATAATCGCCAAAGTGTCTATCATTGTTTGTGTAAGCGCCATTAGACGTGCACAAATGTTTAACCCAATTTCCAATGCAATAACAAATAAAAACAAACTGTTATGACCCAACACATTTTGCACGCATATTTGGCATCAAATTGAAGGTCGTTTATGAATTGGTATCAACACACACGTACACATACAAACATTTACATTTTTTCTTTTCTTTTAACGGGTGCAGGCACATTTGGGTTGCCAACCAAAATAAGTGCGCAATAATAAGTAACCGATTACCTGGACCCCAGTACGTTTAATGGTGCGGATATGTACTCGTAATATTGAGGTTATTGTTGGTGCGCTCTCATTGTATTTTAATATTTTTTCATTATGTCTGAAGTATTAAGTAAATTAAAGATTTGCGGTTTTAATGAATGGCGAACGAATTGCAGGGAATATTGAATTTGAAAATCACTATTCATTGAATAGGTGTATTAATTTTAACAATAGAGGTGGAACAAAAGTTACTTAGACAAATACTATTTAAGAATGAGTTTCGTTAAATTGGCATAGTCTCCTCTTTGCTATAATTATTGCCTTTGTATGGAGTAGCATTTTAAGCTAATCAAGTTGAAAGCTGTCAATCAAATGTTGTAGAAACAAATAAGCAATTTTAACCTAATGATAATAGATTAAGGATGTGGTCAGCTCGTGCGCATTCGAAATTTATTATACTTTATTAAACTTATTACCACCGTGAAGGTTTGAAATGATAAAATACATTATACTAGTTAGGTGTGTGTACCATGCACACTTCTCCAACATTGTCTAACTGTATGAAAATTTGTTATATGAGATCTCTATGCGAATTTGAGATTTGTATCATCTGTAATCAGCGTCATTTTTTCTTTGTAAATACAGGGTGGGCCATATAAAATTTTAAATTTAAAAAGTCAATAAAAAAAACGGCATCATATTTTTCAAAGGACTAACATTTATTTAAAAGGTTGTTTTATGAATCCGATCCACACAATTTTGGAGTACTTTCTCGATGGTTTCAGGCCTTATGGCAGCTACAGCAACTGTAATCTCGTACTTTAGATCTTGAATTGTTTCTGGATGGTTAGCGTAACATTTATCTTTAACAGCTCCCCACAGAAAATAGTCCAACGGAGTTGAATCGCAGCTTCTGGGAGGCCAATTCACATCACCTCTTTTGCTGATTATGCGATTTTCGAATATAGGGCGTAAAAGATTGAGTGTAGCGTTTGCTGTATGGCACGTAGCGCCGTTTTGCTGAAAACAAATGTTTTCCAAGTCTTCCTCTTCAATTTGTTTGAAGAAAAATTCGGTTAACATTGCGCGATATCGCTCACCATTGATGGTTACGGCGGTTACTTCTTCATTTTCGAAGAAAAATGGGCCGATGATTCCATCAGACCAAAATCTGTACCATACAGTGATTCGTGCTGGGTGCATTGGCCTCTCGACGATTACGTGCGATTTTTCTGTGCCCCAAATGCGACAATTCTGCTTGTTAACGTAACCATCGAGGTGGAAATGAGCTTCGTCTGAAAAGATGATTTTTCGGTAAAGTTGACCATCCTCGGGTTTGTTTTTTTTTCAATATTTCCCAGTTTTCTTCTAGTCAATAGCGACCCATTTCGTAAATTTTAGACTTTTTACTGAATATCTGTCATTTTGCGGATGGTATTTGACGTTTCCAATGTCGAAATATAGATAATTCAAATTTAAAACGTTAGATGGCCCACCCGTTATGAGGATGGAGCCATGTGTAGAAGGTCATGCCAGTGCGGAAAGTTCTCTAGCGCCATTCACTTGGTAGTGGCCATAAATGACTCTTTTGCATATGGCTCCAGGAGCTCACTACTACCGGTGTTACAGCAAGTATCCTCTGGGTAGCTGAAAAACATCAGTTTGAAGGCAAGCTAAACGAAAGAGGCGAATTATCCCTCCCCAAAGTTGTGCGCTGACTTTGGGATCCGGATTTTTTTTTTAAATTTTTTTTTAAACAAATAAAAAAAATATAAAAAAAAATCGGGGATAGTTGTCAAATTAATTGAAGTTTTTTTTAAGGAAAAAAATGGCGAACTTCCAAAAAAAAATTAAGATTTTACTTAAAAAAAACCGATTATTTTATATAGTTGATCGTGTTAAATTTTTTTCATGTATTTTTTCGAAAAGTTTATTCAAAAACAAAAATTTAAAAAAAAGGTCCCCAAAAGTCAATTTCTACAAAAGTTATGGCCATTTGAAAATAAAAAGCCAGTTTTTAGAAAAAAAAATGCAAAATTCATAACTTTTTTGAAGTTGGACCAAAAATTTTAAAAAAATTCTCAAAAATGTTTTTCAAAGGGTAGAAAAGGATAGATAAGTTTCAGCAAAATCTAAAGGGGTCGGGTTCAAAGTGGTCGATTTGATATGGAATACCCCATATATAGTACGAATTAATCCCTTAATATTTGAGATATCGATATGAAATAGCAAACATTGCAACATTGCCATACAAACTGAACGATGGGAATAAACTTCTTGTATGGAAAGCCATTTTATTTGACGAGATATTTTCATCGATTTTTGTTTGAGTTATTGTCCACGACAATGGTGCAACTCACGAATAAATTGTTCAGATCGAGTCATTATAGAATCTAGCGGCATTCGAACTGACCGATCGAAATGCTTGTAAGGAATAGTTTGTTTCTGTAAACCTCAGTTAACGATTTTTTTATAGCTTGCTTATGAACGCCTTACCTCAGTTTAAAGCGTCTTCCCCACAACTTACTTCATTAAAGTCGGTGCATAGCTTTAAAACTACGCCAATCCTTTTGTAATTCTGATAATTTGTCAAAATAATCAGGAATGTTTTGGAATCCAAGACAGAATTGCTTAGCTGTCAGAATGCAAACCAATTCTGATTTGAAATGGTGTCACAGAATCTGATTGGATTTTCGTCTTTTCGAACATACGCAAAACCAATATACAAACCAGCTATTTACTAATGTGACAAGATTTGCAAATGAATACATTTGGAAGCAATCATATTAAAGTTTTTAATGAGTTCCAATTAAAGAAAGATTTGAAGAGATAATATTTATCGAATGTATAAAGACGTTTTTGGGTGTCAAGTTACGTTTATTACGTTTTGTAAATCAGGCAGGCTCCCCCTGCTTTAGAAGCTTCAAAAAATAGAATTTTTTTACTTAAATTTCTTTAAAAATTGTCTAAGAATATGTCACTCAAGGTATAGATGGAAATTCGAAATATTGTCGAAGCTAGAAGGGGAATAGTGACCGAGCGTTTGGCAGATACTTACATATGTATATGAGCGCTTGGGTAGAAAGCAAAAACTTTGACTCGATTTTTCATTTTTACGATTTTTCTTGATTGGTAGACAGGATTGAAAAAAACTAAACGCATGAAATTGGGGCAAAGTTTATTACCTTTGGCATTAAATTATCTTCTATTTAAAGTAAAGAAAAAACTAAGAAAAGCTAAGTTTGAACATATGTTTAAACAACATAAAGTAACATTTCTTTTGGTGAAAAACCATATTTTTTTTATTTTAAAACAATTTAGAATTTTACACTTTTTTTTGAAAATTTCCTAGCTCAACTTGATTATAAGTTATTAAAAAATATGAATCTCTTTGACTTTTTTGTTTCCGATAGAAATTGCGACCTGCATACTGGTCGCCGTTCGACAAATGCACTCGCGAGATGCATCGGGCAATTGCTTCCTTAAGGCAGAATATCAAAGAGTTCGTATCCAAAAAATTTTTGGGTGATGTTTTAATATACTTGTATAACTATAAACCCTAGAAATTTCGCTTTAATAAATTATTTCTTTCCCTCCCAAAAAAACATTAAAAAAATTGATTTTTTTAAGCCTCTAAAGCAGGCTCCCCCCTTAAATATCGGCATTTTGTTTTCAAACCTCAATACTGAGACATTTCGTGTTTTATTCTTATGTATTTTCCTATAGAAATAAAGATAAATCAATTCGTACCAATTATATCTGACTTCATGACACCTACTACGTCTTTGATTGGTTTCAATTCTGATTCCGACAACTATCAGATTCCACAACACCCCTGAAAAAGTTTTATTTTACAAAACGAAATTATTTATAAACAATTTTTAATAAAAAATTTCCGTTTTTCCATTCAAAATGAAAAATTATAAATAAAAAAAAAAGTCCCTCCGACGATACCTGGGGAAAGCTATTGTTTAACGAATGAATCTTGAGCTTTTGACTTTGGATGGTCCGAGGGAGGGTTGGATAATTCTTCCAATGTCATAATAAATAGATTTAAGCTGTGTCCTAATAAAAAATTCTCAAAACATGGTGGTTTTCCCATAATGTAGTGGAGTGCGTAGTTTTTGCCTGTTAGCCCTAATATTAATATTTACAAAGTTTAAGTAGATTTTCCAAAAGTACGTTTTGGTGATGTTATACTGAAAATTATTTTAATATCAGTTGTGATATTGAAATGATGAAATCTCTTTTAAAATAATTCTAATTTAATCAAAATGTTTTATGATTTGGACTTAATATATTTGCACAGTTGGGTTTTTAGAATTAAATGATCGTGTTGTTGAGTCGTACAATTTTCGAGGGTTTGTGAATGGAGTATGAAAATAAAATTCTCTCACAAATTTTTTTAACTCAATCTAACTGATCGTTCGAGAATTGTTTACAAAAATTGTAAACTATAAATATTTGAAATTATGTGTAATTTGTCGACACCTAAAACATCATGCCAAAGTTCTAATATGTCGTGTTTCGAAGTTTCCGGATAAGTAAAATACCGTTGATGCAAAGTAAATGCTTGATAGTCGTTAAGACAAATATCCTTCAGTATATTCAACGGTCAAATACTGGCTTGGTAAATTTCATCATTACTGTACCTCAAAAATTAAGCGCGCCATTCACGATGATCCCAAAACGCCATTAAATATCGCGCAATCTCGTATAATTTGTTAGGTGAGCTTACAATAAGATTAAGTTAGCATCTCAAAGGAGTATATAGCTGATATCCGAATTCTTACAAATGGTTGAGTTATAGGTAAAGGACGTTCTGACAGGATCAACGGCCAAAAGGGGGGAAACCAATTTTTTTTGGGTTAAAATCCAAAGAGTAATTTTAATCGACTACCTCAAACATCATACCAAAATCAATACTAATTAATAAAGTTTAATATTGGACAACTGAACGTCGATATCAAAAGATAAACCGCTTTTTAAGCTTTGGTATCTTACAACTTTTAACATTCTCAAAAATATAAGCTTTGATCATGAAACACGAATCTGCCAAGCGAAATTTAAACGAATAATTAATCTTAGTCATAACCCCACCTAATAAAATTTAAATGAATGCAATATTTCTTGGGGCCAATATTAGAATAGCATTGTGAAAATACAATGACGCCCTGCGGTCAATTAAATGCAAATATGCTCAAAATCATCATCAAAGCAAATTGACTGGGCTAATCACTTGAATTAAATCCAAAAAACCTACATTGCCTCCAAAAAGCGAACAATTAGACAGAATGCAATTTGTGACTAATGTAGGTTGTCTGTCTGACTGAGAGATTGATTGCCAGATATATGTGTTTTATGTATGTATGTATGAGTTGATAGCCAATTAAATAAGTAGGCGGGCAGTACAGGTCATAGGCAGGCATGCCAGCTGCCACCGGTGCTAACAGCATCGTCATCGACGCAACTACTGCCACTAATAGTAACAACAACAACAACAAAAAATTAGCCATAAGAACAGCAACAATATGTATGGCTAACAAAAGTGCAAACTCAACAGGGCACAGCAGCCATGAAAAGCAGACAATAACCGACAATTAGTAACTGCTCTTGGGTCTGTCATGACTCACAAAAATCAGCGGCAACAATTGACTTTGCAACAACCTCAGACACAATCAAAGTCGCAATTGTAGTTTTGCCACAACACACACACACACACTAATGCACTCAAAATGTATATGTGTGTGTGTTTTGCATAAAAATCACAAAGGAGTTTTCTTAACTTTATTTGGGAGACGCTGCACTTTTGTATTTCTTTAGTTCATTCATTTGTTTTATTTGCTATTTTTCGCTGGCGGTTTGTTAACTGCATAAATAATTCACACTTACTGCATTGTTGTTCGTGATTTATTCCAAAATTTCGGACTAACAAAGGCTGCGTATATCCACTAAGGCGAACTAAAGCGTTGGCCTTTTCCGTTCCTTGGAGCGCTGTTGGGTCTTTAAAGAACCGGAAAACGTATTGTTTTTGTATGTATTATTGTGAGGCACGTTTATTTAACTGTTTTTTTAATTTTTATGTTTAAATTCTTGTAACTTTTCAACAACGAAATTCTCACTTTTGTTGTTGCTTTGCTTGCTTTATGCTATTTGTATGCAAGTAACACTGCGATTGCTTCGTTTCTTGTGGTACACTAAACCGTTAATGCTTGTGCCGTGGTCCGTTAGCGTCCGTTAGCTTTGCACTTTTGTTTTCAACGCGCGAGCTCAAATACTTAAATGACTTACTTTCTTTGAAAAACTTATATTTTATACCGTAAAATTGCGGAGCGTGTGGAATAAGCGCAAAAGACAGCTTAGCGCTTGCGCTCTTGAGCGGAATTTTGAGTGGAAATTTCGGCGTTGCAGGTTGTTACATACAAATTTATGTTGCCGGGTCAGCGTTCGGCGCTCGCGAAGGTGTTTGAATTTCGTGCTGGATTTTGTATAAATTATTCAAAAGTTGCACTCAAACATTTGAGTGATTTATGTTTGCTTCGCTCTCATCTCATGGAGCATATTTCATAAATGAGTTTTAATTGTAGTTGCGTTCATAGGCGGGTGTTAGAAGTGAATTATATGTGAAAAAATTATATCATATTTTGTATTTATGAGTCTTAGGTAATATATTAGTGTGGATTATGCTTCCTATTTCCGATTCTAATTTTTGGTTCCGGTTCTTTTATATTAAGTGTTAATGTTCTTCCTAATTTTGAATACATTATGAAGTTTCCAAGAAATTCGAATTATTGCATGTCAAATTCAATGCCTTGAACTAACTTGGTTTTTTTTTTTAATATTTTGGTAAAAAACTTAGTGTAGCAAATAAATTAAAATAATTAATGTTGATGCATAATATTAATATGTAAACCTGAGAAATTTTATGCTGCTCAAAATAAAAACCAAAAAAGGTGTAGTTATAATTAAATTATAATCATTTAATTAATTTAGTAGTGCAGAGAATAATTCAAATGAGATTTACATAGTTTGAATAATTAATTTGTTTTAAAAATCTATGATATCTATATATAGTGCGACCTTTAGAAGAATATTTTGTAAAATTTTCATGGAGCGTCTCAGATAAAATGTGAATTGCGGTGCCCTCTTAACTCGTTGCTGGATCAGCTCCAAACAGTAAATCGTATTGTTAAGTAATCGCTTAAATTTGCCCAGGTAAAGTGGGGGGTTTTTCGAAATGTCAATATTTCACTTTTGGGAACACTTGGAAGAAAAATTGCGATTTTTATTTGGGCATCGACTTGGATAATTTGTGTTGTGGAGAACAGTATAGAATACAAATTTTAACAAGTAAGAAAGGGCTAAGTTCGGGTACAACCGGAACCTTTTAAACTCTTGAACTTGCAAGAATTAAAGTCAGGGAAATACCTTACGATGTAAAACGTCAACCAGAAGATCCGAATCTAAGCAATTTTACGACCTACGTATATATTCGGCTTAAGATCAGCCGGTAGTTCAAAATTCCAGGTAATGGTCATACGGGGGATAGGTGAAGTTTTCGCACAATTGTACTCATGCACAATGAGTATATCATATTATGAGTCCAAAACGTTCTGAAATTTTCATTGAGATAACTCAAATATTAGCCGATATAAAGTCACAGGATTGAAAATTTTTATATCATATTGGTATATGGGGGCTCAGGGATGTATTGACCCGATTCCACACATTTTGAATACACAGAATTACTACTACAGGAAAAAAATTTTATCTGAATTTCAATCATATATATCACACATTGCCCAATATTTTCGGACAAAAGTCAACTATAGGTACTGGGGTTCACATATTCGGTACCTAGGGTCTTGAACAGTTTTGGTTGGATTGGAACAAGTTTTTATCATAAGGTGGTATATACTAAAGGCATTATTCGTGCAAAGTTTAATCCCATTAAATTTATTACTTCTTGATTTGTGTACTGGAATGTAAAAGAATCAAGTGGAGAAATATATCGCACAAGGTCGTGTGAGAAAGTCGATCCGTTAAGCTATTTCGGACAATTTTTCAATTCAATTCATCTTCATGGTCGTCACATGAAAAACGAGTTAAAAATTTTCGGAGCCACTTATCTTCGGAACTATTTGATAGATCAACTTCAAATTCGGAGAAAATTCACAAATATATATATACCTGTATATATATATATTCAATTAATTTTGTTTCTTTGAAGATATCTTCGTATCTCAACTTATACCCATTTCTGAGTTGTAAAAATTGAAGTATCTCTTGAGCAAGTAAATTTCTCTCACCATAGACATTGTCAAAGTGTCACTTTCATATATTAGAATGCGTGTTGCATTCTGTTCTTCAACAATATAATATTTTTCTTATAAGTTAAATTCATATCTGTCGATTTTTCTCATATTTGTGTTAAGTCTAATTAATTTTAATCTATCCGAAAATACAAAAATTCTCATAAGCCTCAATCATCAAAGTTCTCAATCCGGTCAAAATTAACACCAGATCTTAACATCTCTTATTGATCAACTCAGTAAACTTTTTTTTTTTTGTTTTGTCCATGAAACGTGTAAATCCTACACTCAAATAGTAAATACGAAGTCGATTGGAGATCATAAAAGGGGTGCTTCACAATGGAGCTGAGCTGAGTACCTTTCGTGCATGAATGCATTTTTATTGGAAGCGAGACTAGGATTTATGAATATGAAGTAGGAACTGTCCAACAATCTAGTGGAGGGCCTTCTAGCAAATATATATACATTCGATATCTTCTCAAATATATACTTTCAGGCGTTTGGTTTATTTACAAATGAGTATAACCCTTTACATAAACGCAGGGAAATGGTAAAAAAGCTATAAAGTTTTTGTGAAAAAGTTATCAGTATGCTCGTCCACTGAGGTAATCGTTAATATAACTTATGCTTTTTGTTTTTCTGTTGTAAAAGCTGGCACATATTCAATTGTCATCCCGTCGTGTTTTGTTATAATGAATTAGCTAAGTACTTAAACATGGTAATATAAAAAGAGTGTCTTTAACTTATGACCTGTTAAGTACTTATATATATTGTAATTCTTTTATTTTAAGCTGGCGGCTTTCTTGAATCATAAAATTGCATTTCTATTTTATAATAATGCATTCTAAAAAGATAGTTTGCTATGCGCCGCTTTTATGATGAACATATTAATGTGCCTTTGGCATAGAAAATATATATATATTTATATATATTTATATATATATATATATACTTTTTTTTTTATATATACATATGTTCATTGGGTTTTTCATAATTCTTAAGAAATAATCATACTCTCTACGTCAATGCTAAATAACATATTAAAATTTTTCAGTACAATCATTCAGTGAATTTAACATTTATTTCAGTACAAATACAATTTTATTCTAATTACTTATTTAAATATATCTAAGCGCTGTAGCAGAACGCCAACCACAGCGAACTAATCAAAAGACTTAAGCAACAAACTCGTTGGTGTGATGAGCAAAATGTGCAAGAACTCTTCAGCGCAGCATAGCGCTTAAATAAACCATTAAACCAATTAATAAGTTAAAATAACAACATTTAAGCAAACGACTAACTGTATTTGCATATAAATATGTTATTAGATGCGCTGTCTGTGTGCCTGCGGGCGGCGCAAAATACAGGTTTTGCGCTAAAAACCTTAAGATGTCTGATCATTTGCTACAATATGAGCACATTCATGTGTTTGTATGTGTGTGTGTGTAAATTTTCCAGATTTTATTTGTTGATTTTCTCAGCCTTCAGTGGTTTGCCTCTATGAATTCACTTTTCCATTCTTTGTTTTATATTTTTGCAATGAACATTTGTTTTATTACCGACTCTTGCGTAGTTGTTGTTACACAGTATTACTGCACAAGGTGTATTTCCATACATATTTACACACATACATTGTATGTACAAGCAATTTCATATATTAGCGTGTATTTATTTAAAACAGGCAGCGGCGTCGCTTCTACTCACATTGAATTGATGCGTTATGGTGTGACGTTGCTGCCTACGGGCATCCAAGGCACCCACGGCGGCGATAGTGCAATAACTTGCTTAGACAATGTATGCTGTCTGCCAGTGCAACACAAAGATGCGCTGATGCTTCAAGTGTTATTTTCGTTTTTGTTGTGCCGCTCATCTAGTCTGCGCCGACAATATCAACGAGATATCGCTTTAAAACCAGTAATTGCGAGAAGGTGGAGGTTACGTTAGATATTGATATGTTGTTAGTTCTGAGCGCAACGCTAACAGATAACTGCAGAAATATTAGTAAAAAGGTTATGTAATAAATATAATAAATTCCCAATTTTTTATTAAAATTTTCATATTTTGAATATTATAAAACAAACACTCGGCAGCACGCGGCCATTGCACTCAACATTCAAATACGTTAAGTGGCGTTAATATTCTTGTTACCGTTACCATTCGTGTGTGGCATCTACTTTCGCTTTTATTTCGCGCACAGCGGTTCATTGAGGCGTGCTGCAGCCGG
Source organism: Bactrocera correcta (assembly GCA_027475135.1). NCBI lineage: Eukaryota > Metazoa > Arthropoda > Insecta > Diptera > Tephritidae > Bactrocera > Bactrocera correcta. The sequence goes on along the minus strand of JAPZAG010000399.1, from coordinate 42,243 downwards.
AATTTTCGCTCTAACTCCACTTGTGCAACACTAAGATGCTTCTGCGAGTGTTGTTGCCGCAGCTGTTGCAACAATTCACCAGCCGGCATTCACAGCTCAGCATTGTCCATTGCACTTTCACTCAGCAGCTCATTGAGGCGTGATTGCGCTGCACTGCTCGCTGAGTGTGAATTCGGTATTAGTTTACAGTTGCGTCCCGCAAAAGATGCTCCTGCCACGGCAAGTGTAACAAGCCTCGCCAGCCTTCGCCGTGCAGCTGCTGAGACTGGCTTGCTTTGCTTGCAACAGGTTGTTGCTGTGCGCGTTATTATGTGGCGCGTGCACTGACCGTTGCTACTCGTTTGGGCGTTGCATGCATTATTTATTTTAATTAATTTATTTTTTCATTTAAAAGGCGGCATTTATCATTGGCAAAATATTTGGTGCAATATATGCATTTCAAAGTGAAAAAGTTAGATATACACGCACAATTTACATATTTCTATTTTTGCTTAGTGTTTCTCGTATGAATTTGCAATTGATTCATAAAAGAAATATTATGCACTTACACGGTTGCACGGATACCCATGACTTCGAAATGTGTATCAAAGCGAATCGCAATCACGTTTTATAAATCGCAACTTGAGGCAGTAACAGCTTCATTAAATGCCGTAATATATACATAAGGGTTGTCCTTAAATGTTGGAAACTGATTTAGGTATCGGTTTTTTTTAAATTTTTATAAAATTTAAAGTTTTTTTTTCGTCATGAAAACTTTCATACGTTTTCCACTTCTATAGCCAGTCTAGCTCCTTGCACTTTTAAAGGCCTTGAGGTATTGGGGTGCCCCATGTGTTCTATTGAATTGCGCAAAAGATGCCCGGGGCCAAACGGAAAAGGAACCAAGCCTCGCTTCCCCCGGGGGGAACTGGCTTCTTTTTTCAACAGGTTGTTGCGTCGCTTTTTAAATGTTGTCATCGTGCACGCCGTTGCACCGTATAGGGCGTTGAATTATTTGATTTAATTAATTTGGTTTTTGATTTGGTGGGATTATCTTTGGCAATATTTGGTCGATTTGCCTTTCAAAGTAAAAAGTTGCACCTTTACATATTTATTTTGCGTGTTTCCATGATTATTGTTCATAAAGAAATCTTATGACTTCAAGGGTTAGGGAACCCTGTTCAAAGTGACGTGAATCCAATCGCGAAAATGCGACGACTGTTTATTAAATGACGGGTAATATATACGTAATTGTCCTAAAGTTAAACTATTTGGGACCCGGTTTTTTAAAAACTTTTTATAAAAAATTGAGGCGTCATGAAAATTTTAACGTTCCACTTCCTTGTCCAATGATATCGATTTTCCCGGCAGCAGTTGTTCATTCCTGTAGAAGATTGTATCTTAAAGAGTTGTACACTCACAATGTAATAATCTGAATAACAGTGAAAAATAGTAATTTTTACTCGAATATTCTTCAGTTTTTGAATTTGTCTTATTTTTCCCGGTTTTTGGCCCTTCTAGCTTTGACCGCTGCAAAATCAAATATCATATCATTGTAACTTAAAGTTGAAGCGGTTTCACATTCTATTGAGATAATCGCAAGATTGGACAGTCTACTCTGACTCATGGTCGATCTCAAGTAAGATTTGATCAATTTAAGTTTGCTAAAAGATCTTTCACAAGATAGAACTAATACAGGTATAGTGAGTACTTAGTATTCTTAAAGCTGTAGCTTCTTGTAGGCATCCAGTCCCATTGAAGAAATGTATAATCCAATTCGTTTTTCTTCGCTCTCTTTAATAAAAGTAGGACGTCTTGGATGTCACTGTATAGGTCTTCGTTATCCAAGGCATCTGGATAGGATTCGGCAAGTTGCTGGCATTTTTCTTCAATTTCGACGAGTTTGTCATTGTATGAGTCTCTGGTTAGTTCTATAATTTGTTCAAAATCACAAAAAAACTCAAAACGGAGATAAAGGGGGGCGGCAGAACATCCTTGGCCTCGGGCGCCAGAAGTTGTAGCTGCGCCACTGCGTGTTGTGGTCGATTGTAACGTTGTGAGGTAGGCACATCGCTTTGATTTGGATTGTGTGTTAGATATTAATCCACCGGGGTGAATGCCAAGACTCGGCGATGGAGTTTATCCCACCGCAAATCTGTTTGCACTCCTTTATATGGTCTCTATAAAAAATGTCTCAAGGACCTACTCGTCTCAGTCCTTGTCCCGTCTATTGCATTTCTTGGTCAGCGGTGATGTCAACCTTTACTATTAAGGGAATGCCCTTAAATCATAGTACTTATTACGATTACTGTGGTCATCATCAAAAAGGAACCCCTCTTCCGAGACTGAGGTTTTTTTCATTGGGGAACTTTTTACGTGCCGGGGCCTAACCTGGTGCAAAAATCTAAGGAAGGTTGGTTCGCCTTCTCACTTTAGCTCACCTTCAAACGGATGTTCTGAGCTGCTTGAGCCAAATGTAAAAGAATCGTATCTGGCCACTGCCAAGTAAATGGCAACTAGAGAACTTCCTCACTTGCGTGAACTTCTACATATGACTCCATCCTCCTTTAATACTTTTCATATCATTTAAATTCATATTCGTCAATTTATCTCATATTGGAGCAAAAACTAATTAGTTTTAGTCTGTCCAAAAAGACGAAACTCTCATCAGTCTTAATTTAATATCGAAACTCTTAATCTGATCAAAATTAGCAGCGGATCTCAACAACTCTTATGGATCGACTAAATACATTTTAGTTAATATTTGGGGTATGAAGCGTGTAAGTCCTGGGCTCAAATCTTTAGTAAAAATAATAATAGCTGCGGACATTACGTGCATCAAATACATTATTGTTGGAAGCAAAACGTGTATTTCTGAATACAATGCAGAAACTGTCCAACATCTATTGTAGGGCCTTAACTGTCGAACCCGAAATTATATATTCGCTAAAAGTACTGAAAGCCGTCTTAGTCGTGGCTTATAACATGTGTATTAAAAAATGGTAAAAAGAGTTGGCAAGCTTGGAGAGGCTTATATTTCTATGTTGTTAGAATGAAATAAATAAATAAATATAAATCCAATAGCACGCATAATTTTGTTTTTCCATTCCTCTAATTCTTATAAGCTGAAGGCAGATATTCTTTTATGGACACATTAGCTGCTCAGTCACTGCATTTTTCACACAAAATAGCCACAAGAGATACATAAATTACACAAATACATACACATACATATAAGTGCTTAGGATTGCAGTGGTCAGTGTCATAATAATAATAAAATATATATAAAAAGCAAAAAAACATAAACAATCAGTTGAAGTAGCAAAACGCATTTGCGGTAACGGCGGTGAATGGTCGACCAACTTTAGGCTTCCAAAATTGTTGTTGCAGCAAAAGCAACAAAAATCAGTTTTTAAGTCTTACTGTGTGTGTGAGTGGATTGGACGCCATATTCGCGGCCTTTGGTGCACCACCACATTATGCACCTCAATTGCTATGTACATACGTAGGTGCATTTAGGTGTGCTTTTGGTTTTTTGGATCGGAAGAAATGTCATGAATGAATGTCGCCGTTACAAATGTCGCTACGGAAAGCAATAATAATGTTTTTTTTATAAGTTGTCGCTTTTTATTTCTTAATTACTGTTATTTACTTTGGTGCTTTATTCTTACTTTTTTCTCTTCCGTTCTCTTTCGGTGGCATTTTTTACTAGTGACATACTATTCGAGAGGTTTGGAGTGGTTTGTGCGTAACCTACTTTATCATTGATTATTCTTAACGTTCAGGGCTAAATTGTTGCATTTGCAATTCTTTGTATTATTATATTTTGCAAGTTGCACGATTCGAATATAGCAATTTATTTTTGATAACCGATATAACTCGGTCCATCTGGTGTCTATACCTCATATTATTGAAAATACGCTAACGGCAAACTGGTGAAGACTTTTCCTTTCCTGTACTCAGGTTTGCTTTTACCGCACATATTGGTCTAAAGAGGAAAATTTAAGTGTGTAAAAAAATTTTTTTAAGGGGGTATTCTAGTCTAGAAATCAAATTTTGGGCAGTTTTTTAAATTTTATTAAAAAAAACCAAAAATATTTTTACTATAAATTTTTTATGGTGTTTTTATTGATATCTTAAGAATACAGAAAAAAATTTTACAAAAAAATATTAAAAATTAAAATAATTAGAGGGGGGAGGGACAGGTGTAAAAAATGGCGCATCCTGGTGACATTGATCCTGACTCTCCTGGTGGTCTGAAAAAAAATCAAAAGAATTTCTTAATCAATATGGATGCTGTTATAGTCTGGGAAAACGAAAAAAAAAAAATTTGAAAAATGGCGACTGCCTGAAAATAAAAATCATTTTTTACACTTTTTTTTGAAATTCCTGAATTTTTTTTAATATTAAAAACAAAAACAATGCTGGTAGGATCGATCCTTTAGATTAAATAAAGACGGTTCGTACAAAATTTCAGGTAAATCGGTTGTATAGAACTTGAGATAATGCCGGTACCGTGTGGGAAACACTAGTTTCGAGAAAAACGCGTTTAAAGTTTAGGAGACAATTCTAGTGAACACGGACACCACCTCACAAAATCGGCTGTATCTCCGAAAATAAGTCGAATTTTGAAAAACCCTTCCAAGGTTATATTTTTGAAAGTCTAAACTTAAAATATATGAAAAAAAATCGAATTTTTCAAAATTCTAGAGTAGAATAAGGAGTTAGTAAGTAATCTGGCCTGTTTTTTGTGATTTTTTTTTTCATAGAACTTTTTTCACATATCATGAGGTATATCGTGGAGTGTATAAACAAGTCTTTTCGGAGTTTTTTGATGACATCTGTCGGAGAAATGGCTGGGTGAATGAGGTGCGTTTTTAGATAATCTGAAACACAAATACTCAATTTATTCTTCAAAAGTACGTGAATGGTTATCGTTCCTATTAGAATCATGAAAAAATGTTGATAAATCAAAAAGTATTTAACATTTTTTTTTTAATTTTTCCCCATGTGTTTTTACATAAATTTTGTTATAACATTGTCAATAAATTATAGAAAATATAGGGACGATAGCCAGGCTATTTGCGAACATTAAAAAAAATTAAGCAAATCGGTTGAGTAGTTCGACTGGAATCATGTCCGTCAGTTTAAAAAAGTGTGTATTTGAAAAAAACGCGTTTAAAGTTTGAGGTATGCACTCCGAGCGCTCCGAACGTCGAGCGGTATTATTATTTTTGGGCCTCTTTCGAAACCTTCCATTGGTAAAGTGGTTTTCTACATTAATTCTAAGGGTATAAGGGAACAGAAAATGTAAAAAAAAATTGTTTTTTTGAAAAAATATTACCCTACTGACCCCTTAACATATTTCTACAGCTTCTACCATTATTTAGTAAATAACAAACAAATATTTAGATAAGTGTTTCAAATATTTTGATCCCATAAATATTTCTTCACCTTGACCTCAAGGTGATAAGCGGTCAACATTCAAAAAGCTCAATTCCCTAAAAGCTCTACATAACTGTAAAATACGTCTCACATAGCGTCTTGAACGCTTTCCCGAAATATGTTTTGTCGCATTTAAAATTAGAGGATATTCATATCCGTAGGTTTAACTTCAATTAAGATAGGAGCATATCATCGTTTAAAAATTGACGTTTCTCTAAAAACCTTTAAAAAGATTTTATATAGCTAATTTTGGTCATCCGGTACTTGAATTTACGATGAAACTTAGAAATCCGACTGAAGAAAAAGTTGTTTTAATTCTGAAAGCATCCACGGAAATAAAAAAAAAAACGGAGTACTGGAAATTCGCTGAGTATTTATTATAAGAATGTTAGATGTCTAAATACCAAATTAACTGATTTTTACTTAATAATAATATTCGTATAATTGGATTTACAAAGACTTGGTTAATACTTCATATTTTGGAGGACTTTCAGTCGGTCTTAGGCTAGGTTAAGTTAGATGGGTGAAACCTTAGCTTGTCGGATGAATCACACTTAGAGATAACGAATCTATTCATTCCTTCACTAGTCTTGAGCGCACAGTCAGCTAACTCAAGGCCAATATCGCTGTCATACTATACGCTCTGGAGCAATAGATCTACAGCTACCTTTATGGTTGCTATCTCCACTTGGAAGACGCTGCAGTGGTCAGAAAGCCTAAAACTGCCATTTGATTAGGATGCTAATGTACCCCTAAGGTAGATCATGCACGGCATTTAGAAATTTTCTCTCAACAATGAGATCTATTTTGTCCGCGTAGGCAATTCCCCGACAACCAACTTCCTTAAGCTTTTCCAAACGATCATTAACAACTTTGCTTGCTGCGTTTGAAAATAAAATACTTAAGGTTCGATTCTACTCAAAGCCTTGTTAGGTCTCTAATGACCGCCTCCGGCAAAATATTGTGTTGAATGCTCCCTAGATATCGAAGGAGATCCCAACTGCAGACTCTTTGTTCCTTATGCTCCTCTTCAGCCAGAAAGCTAGGGAGTGCAAGGCACTGCCCACTAAGAACGATAAAAGACGGGTATACATATGTACCTATAAAATCCTGGGCCGACACATGTTATCTCTTACCGGTCTTCGGAATGAACGAAACCTTAACCTGTATCTAAGCTCTAGAAATATACCACAATTTAAGAGAGAGAGAAGATATCTCTAGAATTTAAAAAAAATTAAAAAACTATTTTCGGTCTAATCAATTGAAAAACTATTCAAAATATAGTTCCGAAGTTTCATCCGAATATTTTCGAAAAAATATGTAGGCTCCAGAGTCACTGCACTTATTACAGCGGCTATCAAAATTGCGAGCGAATTATTTAACCGAGTTGCTTCAACTTAAGCGATTTTATAGTTAATTTTATACTCGAATACTTGATAGAGCGCTTTTCCGAAAAAATGGCATTTCGTCAATGGTTTTACTATTTGAAAATACATTCAAAAACGGCGCTTTTCAAAAAATCCAGGCCTATATTCCCAATTTTTCGAAATTTTCAAACCCCTCTACTATGAACTTGATAAAAGCTTCCTGATTAAAAAAAAAAATAATATAATAAATAAGAAGCCTATCCACGAAGTTGACGGCCGCAAAAAACGTCAATCCGCCATATTTCCGCCATTTGGTTCTTTTACTTGAAATAATTTTTATTCTGTAGTTCGATAATACCTCTTAATATATATGCAACAAAATCGGATGTGATTTGTTTTTATTCTCCTATAATAAAAATAAAAAAATTATCTTTTTTGACGGTACTAGAGGTATCCTCAACCTTAGTGCAGAAGGGTACAAGCCAATTTCACGAGAGCGTTACCGTCCATTGCAATTGCACTGGCATAATGCCATCCCGCCCAGGGAACTTAAAAAGTTTGAATGATTTGATCACCCATGTTACGTTACGGATGAGCAGTCCAGCCCAGGCACTCCGAGGTGTGAGTTAGCGTCCAGGAGCAGCTTAACCGAGCTATTGAGATTTTAAATTTGAAAAATTGTTTGTGACTTAAGTCGATTTTGCAATTCAGTACGCGAGAGTCACAAAAATCTCTCAGTTGAAAACGAAGAGGTCTAATCAGCTCTTACATTTCATTATTTAGAGATGTATTTACACTTGAATGTTAACTATCAGGTCACAAATTTGAGACAATATTTTGCGACTAAAGACCAGAGACTGTGTTGTGAATAGTAACTTGTCACAAATTGAGAGTCCAGATAACGTCCGCATCCTTTAAGTACCCCAAGGGTATGGGGTTTTTTTCCATGATGCGCCTGAACTTTGAATATTCCTTTCCACAGAAGGCTTTTCACGAATCGTCATGGCGTCTTACTTTAACGAATTCTTGGTAAAAATGTCCGACTCTGAACCAAATTAATTTCATTCGAAGATAAACCAAATTTTATGAGGCACTTTTTAGTATAACTAGGTTTGTTTGCATGACCTTAAAGTTGTCCACCTATTTACTTGAAAATCTGCCAGGAAAAATAATGATGATTTATATAAATTTCAAAATCCTGTTTTCATGAAAAAAACCATAGAATATAGAGATTAGCAATCTCATTCATGTCTTATTAATCGATTAGCCTTTAGGGAGGATGAATATCATGTTTTCCTAACACTTTGTGCAGTGTTACTGATAACAAACATTCAATGTAATATTTTTTATGTTTTTAATGATTTAATATAATATTCACATGCTTCCCTCTAACAATAATATCTTTTTGCCATATCAACAAATTCGTTTGCCTCGTGTATATATTTTCATATTTGTTATTCAAGAGCAATAGCTTATTTATTTATGCATTGTTACTGCATTATCCACAACCATGCACTGGCCTTAACGGCATAACCAACTACGCCCCAATTAAAATGGCTAATTATGTCATAATTACCACTGTCACTGTGTGAAGCATGTGAGCGTTCAAAGTTAATGCGCCAATTCAGTAGTCGCACAAGCTGCATATGCGCTCAAACATACTTACATACAAACATATACATACATATGCACAAAATTACCTATTGCTAAAAGTAAAAGGAAGTGAAAGAGATTTCATAAAACCCAAAGTTGCATATGTTATTTCTTTCCACATTTATGAGTGTATATATATGTATGTAAATAATATATATATATATATATATATATATATATATATATAACTAAGTTCGAAATGCCCAGCTAAACCAATTAGACTTAATGCTCTATTAAATTTGCCATAAATTAAGCTTTCGTCTCGTCACACAGTGTCATTGTTGACGGCTTTAAGTGTCTTAATAAGTACGAAGTTGCCAAATTACGTCAAATGTCTGCTAGCTATTGTACATTACTGTGCTATATTGTTGTAGTGACCAACATAAGTCACATCAAAATGTGAAATACTCATGCTCATAAATATGCTGAGCACTGTATCTACATACTCGTACATATGTACACAGCATTCTTTACGATGTGGTCAGTTAAAAAACATTTGTAATAAATCTTATTACCCAATTAAGGCAAATTATATTTAATAGCAGCCACTAAAACTATTTCTAAATTGAAATCAGCTCAAATTTAAAGCAAATTATATTATATTTGACATATTCAACGTCCCTCAAGGCTAATCAGAATTTGTTATTCTAATACCTTCAGTTCTCATTGATTGATACTTATGCACATATATGTATGTATGTATGATCATATGACTTAATACTTGAATATTTCTGTATCACTAAATGAGCATGTTGTGCCGAAATCCGCATTCCACAACAAATGAGTTTTTAACAGCGAGACAAATTACGATTATGTTGGGTTTTCAAATTTCATTAAACATTTTGCTTATGCATATGCTGTCATATATCCCTCACTCTATTATTCTTACCATCGCTGGAGCACGAAAGATAATTACAAACGAAAAATCATCAAAAACGACAATGAATTTAAAAGTCAAAAGTGACGATTGCAAGCTTTTAGCAGGATTAATAAATATTAATATTTTAAATTAACAAAGTAATCGTAATATAAAGGCACATGATCACGTGTAGATTGAAATCGAATGGAGGCGCATTGAAAAAACAAATAATCTTTTGTTTTCCAATTGTCAGAAAATAAGGAAAATATTCCTAAATCAATTATGAAATAAATGTAAAAATCATTTAATAAATATAAAAATCAATTATCTCTCTTCCACTTGTAGATTTAAATTCGAGTCGACTCAAAATTGATATACTCTAGTTAATATTTACTGATATAACTAGTAAAGGATGGAGAATAAGTATAAGTTCACGCAAGTGAAAAAAGTTTTCTGAGCCCCATTCATTTGGGAGTGGCCAGAAACGATTTTTTACATATGGCTCAAGTAACTCACGACTTACGGTCTTAGACCAATCCAATCTTCCGGGTAGCCAAAGAACCTCCTCTTGAAGGTGAGCTAATGTGAGTTGTGCGCTGGGTTTGGTCACAATCTTGTAAAAGACCCGTGAAAAAGAGAACGACACACACTAACTATTCGTCGACTTCAAAGCTACGTTTGGCAGCGCGAAAAGGATGTAAATTTATGCCGCTATGTCTGAATTTTGTATCCTCACAAATTAATACGCCTGTTCGAGCTACAGAGCTGAATACAGAAGGTACACCTGCAGGCGGACGCCCATGATTTTGATATCTTCTGCCGCAACACCCGCGCTGTTAGTTGTGCTTTCTTCAGACCGAATAAAGAAGCGAAGCAAATGGGTCTGATAGTGAACGAGGGCGAGATGAAATATCCTCTGTTATCAAACAAACAGTCGTTGCACTCGCGACTTTGCTGCCACGTCACTTTTACAGACATAACTTCGATGTCGAAGATAATTAGTACGAGTATTAACACCAACAACAATCTTAGCTTTGAAGCCCAACGCAGAATAACCCTTGTCAACAGGTGCTACTTCGGGCTGAGTAGGCAATTGAGAAGTAAATCCTCTCTCGACGAATTAAGACCAAACTCTATAAGTCACTCATTATACCCGTCCTTCTATATGGTGCAAAGGCATGGACGATGATAACATCTATCGAGACAACGATGAACTATACGAGATATACGATGATATGGACGTAGTTTAACGAATCAAGAGACAGTGTTGGCTCCGTTGGAAAGACCAAGTGGTGAAGAACTTGGCTTCACTTGGAGTCTCCAATTGGCGCCAATCAACGAAAAGGAAGAACGTCTGGTGCGCTGTTGTATAACTGCTTAAGCGATGTCTTCGCCAATTAAGAAGACGATAAATGTTTGAAAAATATTACTAGCTACCTAATAAAACAGAGAATGACAGAGAGCGAAATATTCGCCTGTTAATAGACAATCAGAGTATACGAGTACTCAAAATTTAGTGGGAACGCTTTTCGACATTGCTTAATGGTGAAAATAGTATTGCGGATGAAAAAGTATCCGCACCAGTATCTACCGCGATCACATTATCGTCTTGGTATGTAAAAGTAGATCTAAGACGGCTTAAGAACAACAATTAGGGGACAAAAGATTACTACATGAGTTCTACAAAGCTGACAGTGATAGAGTTGGGAAGCCAATGCTCCTGCTGCTAACCACGATTTAGTCGGATGAATACATGCTAAACGGTTGGATTATCACCATACAAGAAATGATACCCCGAAGTTTGTGTTAATTATTCTGGGATGAGATCTCTTAAGGGGCTATTCTAGTCTAGAAGCATGAATTTCAGGTAATTTTTAAAATGTCGTAAAAAAAGGCAATTAATATTTTTACTATCCACTTTTTTATTAGTTATTTGTTAATTTTGGAAGAGTAGAGAAAAAAATTAAAAAATAAAAAAATTAAAAATTATGAGCTGACGAAGTGGGGGGTCTCAAGAAAAAAAGATTATTAATCTAGAATAATTTCGCAATGGCCGAAACTACGGAAAAGTAAGAAAAAATTTTTTTCACAAAATGGCGACTGCCTAAAAATAAGTTTTTTTGGACTATTCTATTTTAAAAATAAAAAAATAAAAATTTGGGGATGGGGCTAGTTACAACCATAGACAAGCCTATAAAGAGGACTCTATAAAAATTTCAAGTAAATCGGTTCAGTAGAACCTAAGAAATCGTGGGTATCGTTTCGAAAAAGTCAGTTTTGAGAAGAACGCGTTTAAAGTTTCCCTAATGTTTTGTTCGATTAGTTCCGGCCGAACCAGTTTGGATGCAGGGTCAGAAAAATACCTATATCTCCGAAAATAATTTGAATTTTGAAAAATCCTCTTGTACACATATTCTTGTATAGTTAAACATTGAAAATATAAAAAATTTTCGATTTTTTTTTTAAATTTCTAGACTAGAATACCCCCTTAACATTGCATGTAAGGCCCTTTCGATAAAATTGTGTCTTTTACACAATAAGACTTGTAAATAAACTGATTGAATCGTGTTGCTTTAGATCTACCAAATCCACCATAAACTCGTTTGGCAAACTGGTCAACACCCACCTCCTTGTTTTCGATTTCAATTACGCTTTCAATAGTACTTATAAAAGCTTCCCATTAGCCATGTCTACATTTAGTATCTCTGCGAAGCTCATAAAGTCGAATTGTTCGATTTAGACAACGGTATTTCCTCTCGGCCATTTTCTTCAATATAATGTTAGAAAAACTTATATAGTACGTGTCGCTAATCTGAACCGCAATAGCACCGTTTACTTTAAAAGTATAACGCTACTGGGGTACACAGATGATATTGACAATGTAGATCTAAACAACAGTAACAGAAAGCACTTGGAGTACTTAACCGTTTTCCCGAACGTTGGGATAGTCTGCGTGGGTGCTGAGTCCTGAAGAAGATGAAATCACAAACTGTATGAGCTCTACAACGATATGGATTTCGTTAAGAACATAAAACCAAAAACCCTTCGATTCGATACTCATGGACGGTAAATGGAAGAAAAATGCATATTAACCTATCTGTACTTGTGGTGTATAACTGGCGTGAAAATTGCCGAATATTTATGTCATCGGTCCAGACCGAACCACGGTTGCAGCGTGCAAGTAAAAAAAAAAGAAGTATATTGCAATTAAGTTTTCATAACTTGCTTAAGTTTTTCTCTTCACTTCGGTCAACACCCAATTGTTGCTTTAAAGCTTAAATACATTTACCTATTTGATCAAAGGCCTGCCGTAATAAATTTCACAGACTAACTTTTATAGACAGTGAGTACTAGTCATACACCACGCAGCAGCTCACTAATGGCGGTTGGAACTTACCTAGCGTCATAAGGTGCGTACTGTAGGATAAATAAGCTATAAATACAAAACTACAGTATTGATTATCTTATCTTACCTCGAAGAATATGCTTTTGTTTGTACCTACTATTCACACCAATATAAAATAATTAAGAAGCCAAAAGTAGTTATTTTTTGGGACTGTCCAAACGTTTTGGGATTTTTATGGGGTATGCTGTGAAATTGGATCAACATTTTTAATAATTTTCCAAAAACATAAAATCTGTATCAAACTTATAACGAAATGAAATCAGTTAATTAGTAACTAAATGTATAACGGCTTGTTGCACCCTTACGTTGTTCATCCTTTTCTAAAACTTGAGCTACCCATAACAAAATCTTTGTCCCAAAAATTTAAGTTATATGACTCTGCACATTCATTTCTATTCGTTCAAGGCCACCCACGTAGATCCGCCCATTTTCGCCATACAATTTTGAGTCGTATATTTTTTCAGCTTCGTCTTATTATTATCAAACCTTCAATAAACATTGAAATTCTTTGAACGTGCATTATTTTGGTAAAATAATAATAGCATTACCAACTCGCAGTTGGGAAGCAAGTGAGGTCAGCCACGATCTTGGCTAGCAAAACTTGGCAAGCAGACTGTTAGACATGAAAGACTGACAGGCAAACAAGCGGACAAGCATACAAGTGGGTAGGCAGATTGCAAAATGTGCAACAACGCCTCAAAAATTAACAGGCAAAAGCCCAGCAAATGGTCTGAAAAAAGTAAACAATAATAAACAATAATTAAAAATGCCTCTAAAGATCTAATAAAGTGAGACAACCTACATATGTACACTTGCATATTTAAATTAAATCACAAGATATCCAGAATGTAAATATTAACTTAATAAGTGAGTAGTAAAAACAAATGCCTTGCAAGAAATGGGACAAGTACTCCTATAACACAGCATTAGGCAGCGATTGACCGCAAAGAACTCTGTGCCCAAAAACCAAGGTGACATTGTATTTATTTTTAAAAATCTATCTTCCAAATCAATTTCATCCCCTTCAAAGTAATCCCCTCCCGATGCAATGCACTTACGCCAACAGATTTTCCAATCTTCGAAACACTGGTTGTAGTCACTTTCCGGTATGGCCTTCAGTTCCGTCTTCGCTGCGGCTTGAATCTCCTCTATCATATAAAAACGGTGTCCCCGAAGCGTTCTTTTGAGCTTGGTGAACAGCCAGAAATCGCACAGCGCCAGATCAGGTGATTGCTTAACGATATGGGTTGAGTTTTTGGCGAAATGATCACGAATTACGAGGGCAGTATAGGATGGTGCATTATCGTGGTGTAAAAAACAAGAATTGTCTTTCCACAATTCCGGCCTTTTTAGGTGGATAGCGTTACGCAAGCGACGCATAACGTTCAAATAATATTCTTTGTTGATTGTTTGACCGGTTGGAAGGAATTCATAATGCATAACACCACGATAATCGAAGAAAACAGTCAACATGACCTTGATTTTTGAGCGACTTTGGCGCGATTTTTTTGGTCTCGGCTCTCTTTTGGCACGATATTCGCTCGATTGATCGATTGTTTCGGGGTCGTAAGCATAGATCCAAGTCTCATCGCCACTTGTTATGCATTTCATGACACCCTGGTAGTCGGAAAGCATCGTTTCACACACTTCAACGTGACGCCTTTTTTCCAAAAAATTCAATGTTTTCGGTACCAGTGGAGATTTGACGCGCTTGTGGCCCAAAACATCCCTCAAAATGGTATTGGCTGAGCCTTTCGATATGCCAACTTCATCAGCAAAGTCTCTAATTGTTAATCTACACCAAATCTTTGATTTGTTGAACGTGAGCTTCGTCGGTTGAGGTTGATGGTCGCCCTGGACGCTCTTCGTCTTCGAAACGTTCACGACCGGCTTGGAACTCATTATACCACTTGTAAACATTTTTTTTTAGACATAGCCTCATCACCAAAGGCTTTCTGCACCATCCTCAACGTATCCGCAGCAGAAAATTGATTCCGTAAACAAAATTTAATGCAAATTCTTTGCTCAACAAATTTCGGCATCGCAAAAAACGAAAAACTCACTTTTAGCAGCTCACAAAACGACACTTATCTCAAACACTAATGAATGTTTTGACATGAAATTTGACATAAATGTGATTTGACATAAATGTGATTGACAGTACTGCCAACCTAAAAAAAAAAAACTAATTCTCTAAATTCAAATGTCACCTTATTGGACACAGTAGTATAAAGATGACAGGTGTGCTTTTGCTCGAACGTGAATCGTAAAGATTTAATTTATATCCGAAAGCTCAACAAATGAGACCTATTGTCTTCATTTCCAACCAAACAGGCTTAAAATCGGCCTAGTCTTGTTTTAATATACCTATGTGTTTAAATTAGTTACAACCGGAACGGTGTATTTAAACTTTGCCACAAAATTTGTAACATCCAAGGGAAGCTTGACTTGATTTAGTAATGCCTGTCTGCCTGTATATGCGCGAACGAGCCCCTCATTTTTTGAGATATCGATCTACAATTCTGCAAACGTTATTTTCTATCGAACAAGCTGCTCGTTTGTCGGAACCGCCAATATCGGACGATGGAGCATAAAGCTGCCATACAAACCGAACGATGAAAATTAAGTGTTTGTATGGAAAATTTTGGTATTTGACGAAATATCTTCACGAAATTTGGCATAATTTATTACGCCAGGTAACCATAGAATCTCCAAAGAGACTTTTCTAATCGGATTCCTATTGCATCTATCTTATCTAATTATTTTCCAATAATACCCTATATTTTTTCACGTGTTACTAATTAGTACCGAATTTTACCCAAAAGTTATGCGTGGAAGACTAATGCACTCGGGTTTAGTCTCTTTGAAGATTACCCGTATAAGTCTCTTCAGGGTAATTTTAGATTTAGTGCTTGTACAAATATTATTGCATCTTATAGTGCGTCTGCGTGTACGTAATTGACCTAATTATTGAATGAAAACAATTACCGTTACACGTCCATAGCGGTACTAAATGCTTAGTTTTTCGGCATGTTTCAACTTCAACTTGAAATCTAAAGACAAAAGTGAAACTGAAATATCTACATAAAAATGTTGTTAAGCAAAGTAATTAACGGGTGCAAATTATCAGCTTGGAAAAAACAGATGAAACCAACTGACTGACAAGTGCGAAATACATACATACATAGAGGGATACATATTTAGTTAAAATGTAGCTAATAAAAAATTTACAAATTTGATTTCATTGTTAGGCAGTTACGTTGGAAAATTACTCGCGAGCAAATACAACAATGAGACACAATGAACTTAGCCCAACATAGACGCGTACAGCATGTGGAGCCCGTCGGTGGAAGAAACAAATAACACAACAATAATACATTTTCACACACACAACGCGACTAAAAACGTTAAGATTTCATTTAAATGCAGTTAGCTACAATGAATACAGACAAAGTTAAAATCCAAACAAAAGCAAAACAAGTTTGAGGGCGGTTCGATAAATACTCTGCCTATGATTCAAAAACAAATATTTTCAAAGGCGTTCTTTTCTCAACATTAGATTAGATTGGATAAATAAATGAGGATTCCTAAGTCACAACGACTCACTCACTTAGCCCCAGCTTATTGATAAATTCCAATACTATGCAAGCTGCTTTTGAGGCGATGTGATTCATAATTGGAAACATGGATTCAAATGATGCTCATGATGACGCGAAAAGTTGAAATTCCTATCTGACCGTCCGTCCGTGCATGTATATTAAGTAAAAATGTAGATATCTTGATGAAATTTGATATAAGTGTTTCTTAGTATAAAAAAGTTACGAGCTCGTACGTGGACGTAATCGGACCACTGCCACACCCACAAATCGGCATTATCCAAATCTACTAAATTAAGATATAAAATTGTAATTTGATGGAGCAGATCCCAGCAGCAAGGGGCAAACATTTTTGAAAAAGTGGGCTTGGTCCCGCTCTCTAATAACTTAAATGTACATATCTCTTAAACTACCAAATTTGATGATCGCAAATATTATAAGAACTCCTACCGCTAATGTGAAAACGGATGAAGAAGATAACCCCGCTCACTCCCATTGTCATAATTTGGTGTGTGGCGTTATTCTTATATTTCTATATCACAGTGTGAATATGGGCGAAAACGGATTACAACCCCGCCTACTTCCCATATAACACATTTTCAAACTCCATTTGATCCTTTCACTTTGCAGTACACAAATCAGTAAGCAATTGTTATATTCTGGGCTAAAACCTTGCACTAAAATTTCTTCAAAGTATGTCTTATGACCAAAAATTGTCCAAATCTAAATCCGGTTCAAGCACCTAGGTATTAAATATGTGGTCCCCAGTACCTATAGTCGACTGAAAATATCGGTCAATGTGTATTATACTTATATATTGAAATGCAGACAGAAAACGTTCCTAGCAATAGTAAAAATGGGTTGCATCGGCTCAACACTTTCTTGAGCCCCCATATATGTAACTATGTACAGATTTTCGAACTTCATATTGTATTATCAGGATTTTTGAACATCTTTCTGACTCCATATGATTGATGATTGTATGTGAGGTACCTTAATGAAGCCCAAGGAATACTTTTTAGTGCTTGGCATGGTAATAGTTAATAGATAAAAATGCGTCGATACTATGCCAACGTCCATATATTACGTATAATCATTTTCTGACAAAAATTATACCGAACTTGTCAGTCAGTGATTCCGATCCTCAGGTTGAGGTTTTACATCTTAAGGTATTTCCCTAATTTTAATTCTTGCATGTTGCAAGAGTATAAAATGTTGGGTGCACCCGAACTTAGCCCTTTCTTACTTGTTGTTAAACTTACTTGAACCAGCAATGTTCCAACTTCTTTACTCCGTCTGAATATACGTTTGATGGTCTGGAAATTAGAACTCCGTAGCGGCGATAACTAGTCTATTCTGAAACAAAAAAGTCACACTAGGACGTATCTGTGAAGGATGGGATAGCAGTGCGAGGTCTAATTCGACCAATTTGACTATGGAGACGTCAAAAGTGTAAGTCGGTGCACTCTTATGAAGTTGTTTTTACATTTCGGCGTTGAGTCGGCTTGAGAATACATCAGAGTAGAGTACCCTGTTTACAGCTCATGGATAGTTGATACAGATCTTATCCTGAGAATCCCAGAGAACGTTAAAAAAATTGTATTTGCGACCAATACGAGAGTTCTCTTAATCTTTTTACTTACCGATCCTAACAGTATTAGAATTTCGAAATAAAAGCTCGTTCCAGTTCTTCGTATCAGGGATGTTAGGAAAAAACCGCGGTTTGACTTTTCTTTAGTCCCCTATGTTTATTAGTGATCAAGTCGACGGTCACGAAAGAACGCAAAAACTTCATAAAATTGAGCTTAAATAGCGTCAAACGCTGCTGTAAAGTAGTCTCACGGTTATGCTGCGCCAAGGGGACTGTGCAACAATGTACTTATCGGGTCATCCTCGTATGTACGTGTGTGTAGCACAGGTACAATGAAACGTGGTAGCCTTGAATTGAAATTAATGGACCAAGTGACGCATTTGCGTGAGCACACCCTAAAATGCTGCGTGCCGCAGCAAATTGAACGGATCTCTGTTAACTACTTACCGGCTCCACTAACAGCTGCGTTAATGAGCTAGCGCTTTTTGGCCAATGTGTTAGTTGTCCGCCGTAACGACTTATGTGCACACGCTAACGGTTAGGTGCCTGACCGCTGTAGCGTTGGGTTTGGCTGCTGGCGCTGGCATTGCATGCTCTGGCAGCTGCTATATCAAACAATACAATAAATATCATTGAGGTTGAAAACTAAAATAAACGGTAGCACACACACACACCTTAAATGCTTTAAATGAACAGCCAGATCACACATGCACACACTCGGATACTTGCAACAGTTTACATATTTTGAGCCATTGTTTGTTACTGAGTGCCAAAGGCGGAGAGTTTAGCTCGAAAACGACTTAAATGAACTCGTGAGCACTTACGTGTTTAGCGTTAAAAATTTTTTAGTACCGAAAGGTAATTGGCACGTGGTTTACCAAGAAAAAGCATGTTCTGCCTTGTTCTAGGGGTAAGAGGAACCACCATTATTTTACTATAATCCAAGTTCAGACTAACAAAGAAATATTTATTTTAGTATGCTATATTTAAAATATCTAGCATATATGTATTGTTCAGATCATTCTATGACTGCTTTCGATGGAGAAATCATCTGACAAAAAATTAACATAAAAATCATAAAACGCTATACTTTCACAAATAAAAAAGTTTTCATTTAAGAATTTGATAATAATCGGCTAGTTCGTATGACAACTATATTCTATAGTAGGTCGATCGGAACTAATTGTTCGGAGATAGTTTCATTGCTTTGGGAACTTCTTCTTCTTCTTTACTGGCGTAGACACCGCTTACGCGATTATAGCCGAGTCAACAACAGCGCGCCAGTCGTTTCTTCTCTTCGCTACTTGGCGCCAATTGGATATTCCAAGCGAGGCCAGGTCCTTCTCCACTTGGTCCTTCCAACGGAGTGGAGGTCTTCCTCTTCCTCTGCTTCCCGCGGCGGGTACTGCGTCGAATACTTTCAGAGCTGGAGTGTTTTCATCCATCCGGACAACATGACCTAGCCAGCGTAGCCGCTGTCTTTTAATGCGCTGAACTATGTCAATGTCGTCGTATATCTCGTACAGCTCATCGTTCCATCGAATGCGATATTCGCCGTGGCCAACGCGCAAAGGACCATAAATCTTTCGCAGAACCTTTCTCTCGAAAACTCGCTACGTCGACTCATCCGTTGTTGACATCGTCCAAGCCTCTGCACCATATAGCAGGACGCGAATTATGAGTGACTTATAGAGTTTGGTTTTTGTTTGTCGAGAGAGGACTTTGCTTCTCAATTGCCTACTTAGTCCGAAGTAGCACCTATTGGCAAGAGTTATCCTGCGTTGGATTTCCATGCTGACATTGTTGGTGTTATTTACGCTCGAATAGAATTTAGTAGATTTTAATCAAAACGTTATATAGAAGGTGGATGGAGCTATTATTCGATACCGTCCTGATCATTTATATAAATATATACGAGTATAATCTCACATCTATCTCGATTAGTTTTAGGTGATACAACTCACCATTAGGTGAGGAATCATAATCCAGAATATAAATATAGCATTTGTTAGTTGAATACAAACGATTGAAATATGAAATGTGATCCTTAATTGAATAGTTTCCCCAGATAAAAGCCAATAAGAGACCGATCAAGTTTAATACTCTTACGTATAAGAAAATATTTCAGAAGCTCTACGAGTACTTTTTTATAGTCGAACTGTGATTTCCTCCTGTCGATTTCGTGCAAAGCTCACCTTATCTACAAATACAATAATGCCACCCTTTGGTTCAACTATAGTGCAAAGAATGTAGAAAGTTGAAAAATTGCTGATGTTCATATGTACTCAAGCGAGCATTTGTAATAAAGTCATAAACAATAATTTGATAAAGAGTAAAGTTGTTATGAATTGTTCCGTACATTTCTAGGCGTGATAAGATTATACTCAAGTACTCCCTGCGAATTTGCTATACATTTTATAGTCGCCCTGTCTTGTCACGAAGGCACACCGACTATATTCGTAACTGTTATGTCAAAGCTATTTAAAACTCATTTCAAATGTTCTAATTTAGTACAAACACAGCAGTTCAATTGTATTGTTGTAACAAAAAAATCGTGAAAAGAATGGCAGGAATTGATTTTATTTATTATTTAATTTTGCTTGCCTCCATGCTGGTGCTTTTTAGAGTAAGTAGAGAATAAGTACGTAACGATGTGCAGGTCAGTGTACAAGTATGATATACTCATACGCCTGTCTTATCACGAATAATACACGCAAATATAATACACGCCAACTCTGTTATAACCGCGTAAGCGATATCTATGACATGTCTGTAACTAATTCATTTGCATTTCTTGTTGTATTTGTATAATTTTTCTAGAATGAATTATTTTTTATTTTAATTTTAGTTGCTCATTAAGGCATTCGCAATAACACCCACACCACGTGCTCCAACAATGCGTCGAAACAACATTGTACTGGAAGGTAAGTGCGTATACGCAGTGTAGTATCGGTTAAGATAGTTATCAGTTTTAAGTACGCTTGTCCGCACACATGTTGTTGAATATTGTCGGCGAATTCTAACATATGTTGGCAAATATGTACTCTCAGAACTCATAGTGAACTTGGTTTGATAATTATTATATATTTGTTCATTGAAGGGTAAGGTCAATCTAGGGAACTAAAATGGTAAATTTGACCGGAAAAAGTATCAGCAAATAACGGGATTTTCAATAACAGAGCTAAAAAGGTTTTTTGTTTTCACAGTACAAAACCGGTTTGGGATATTAATGAAATTCTTTATTCCTGTGAAAGTACTTTTGATACCACCACGGGAACGCTTGTAGAAGTCCAGACGTTGAACTTAATTTTCGACAGTTTTCAAGCATAAATTGGCCGATATTGTTGCAATTTCTAGTTCGATATGCATACGAAGTTCATCAGTCGTCGATGGCTTTTTGGCAAAGACGTAGCTCCACAAGAAATAGTTTAACGACGTTAAATCGTACAACCGAGGCGGCCAATTGACTAGGCCGTTTCGTGAGATAACGCGTTCACCAAACTTGGTTTTCAATGAATCGATTGTGATATTTACTGTGTGGCTTTTGGCGCCCTCCTCTGGGAACCACATATTGTCCAAGTCCATATTTAGTTACCATTAAGCGGTAGCGATTTCCATTCACAGTATCGTTCCAATGATGCCGCCGGCCCATAAACTGCACCAAACCGTAATTTTGCAACCAGTTGCTAAAGAGTATAATATTATAGTTTGGTTTACTTAACGGTTGTACGTATCACCTAAACCTAATCGAGATAGATACAGGGTTATATTTACAATATACAAATGATTAAGATGACGATACAAGTTGAAACTCGGTTGACTGTCTGTCTGTCCGTCTGTCCGTCCGTGCAAGCTGTGACTTGAGTAAAAATTTAGATATCTCGGTGAAACTTGGTATGTGGGTTCCTTAGTATAAATAAATTCCAGTTCGTAGGCGGGCATAATTGGACCACTGCCGCGCCCACAAATGACCATTAATAAAAAACACGTAAAAGGCCATAACGAAGCACTAAATAAAGGCATAAAACTGTAATTTGGCAAGAGGCACTTGTGGTCAACAAATTTTGAAAAAGGGGGCATGACTCCGCCCTCTAACAAGTTTAATGTACATATCTCCTAAGCCACCTAAGCTACAAAAACTAAATTTGGTGAGTACAAATCTTATAAGAACTTCTACAGATAGTGTGAAAATGGATGAAATCGGAAGATAATCCCGCTCACTCCCTATATAACCATATTTTTTAAAACTACTAAGAGCGCGATAAATCAATAACTAAATACCGCAAAGACATTAAATTAAATTCCCACCGAGATATTATAAGAGAGCTTTATGTGGTCGAGGTAGAAATTGGGCTTGGCACCGCCTCTTTTTTGGTTAAATCCCGTATCTCGGACAAGACGATTTCAACAAAATTGAGTACGTTTCATTCTTTCTCATTGTGAAAATGGACGAAATCGGACAATAACCATGCCCATGCACAATTTTAAATTTCACTTGATTCGATGATTGATCAGTTTCCAGTACAAAAATTAAGAAGCAATTAATATATCGGGATAAAACTTTGCACGAATAATGTCTTTAGTGTGTGCCACCTTATGAGCAAAATTGTTTAAATTCAATAAAAACTGTTCAAGCCCCTAGGTACCGAATATTTAGACCACGGTACCTATAGTTGACTTTTTATCGAAAATGTCGGTCAATGTGTGACATATATAACTAGAATTAAGGAATAATCCTTCTTTCTTTTCCTTCTACATACTATTGTCTGTATGTCATAAAGGGACTGGATCGGACCAATACTTCCCTTAGCCCCTAATATAAACATTTTCGAACTTCTGGGTGACTTTGTACCGCATATGGCGGCCAATATGTGAGTTATCTTAATGAAAATAAGAGACCGTGTTTTATATATAACAGTGTATCTTTGTGGCTAAAATAAATAAATTTGATCGAAAACTTGGCCTAGCCTCTAGATAACTAATATGAGGATTTTCGCACATCTGGCTGACTTTACTCTATATGATTGGTTTTTTGCCATAAAGTATTTCCCTGGCTTTGATTCAGTCAATTTGCAAGAGTTCGGCGTATGCCACTAAGAGAGCATCTCATCAATTAGCTCTTCTTTACTGGTTAAACTTTAAGAAGAGTTTAGAAATTGGTGAATTCAGATTGCAACCACAACTAAATCAGAGTACAAATTGCCTAAGCGATTTTACTTCAAAATCTGTTATAGATCATTTACTAGTGAAACGAAAGCTTTGTCCTAAAATCAATGCTGGTTGAACTTGTATGATCTGCTAAGTGTCAGAAAATATCAGGACGCACATCCCAAATTCGAGGTAAATTATCTAGTAACATATGCTAGAGGATAGAACAAGAATATGGTGTCAATGCAGTTAAGCTTTGTGTTTCAGTTCGAAAAAGATATCGAAATTAAACATCATTCATCAATAAATAATTTATTGATATCTGTACAGTCTATTAGCACAACCAGTGAAAAACGCTACTCCCTTCCTTTCTCTTCCTTCCTCATCGGAAAAATGTGTGCACGGCTGAGAACGTAGGAAAAACGCAGAAATCAGCCATCTTTGTTTGTTTTTATTTGAACAATGTTGCCATTGCTCAATACGCATATGTAGTTTTGTACACATCAATTTTTTACAATATAAAATATCAAAACTGAAATCAAACTATTAAAAATAGTTTATATATTTATAAATACTAGCATTCGACTCTGATTTTGAGTTATTTTAAGAAAATTTCAAACATATTGAACAGATTGAATTATAAAAGTTGATAATTACTGCAGTATATCGATATTGGCAACCCTGCGTTGTGAGAGAGCAATCAGCTGCCACGTTATCTGCGGCAAAATCCAAATATCGTGGATTCTCACGTCATCCCACGTCAAAGAGAGAAGGGAGTAGCGTTTTTTCACTGTGCAGTTACATTGCGCGCCCATAAGATAGGTCGTGCCAGCTGACTCGGGCCACGATTTTGCGTTTTTCACTGGCTGTGCTATATAGCGTCTACCAATAGGGACGAGATTTTGACAGCTTGTACCTGCCATGTTTGTTGACGGATTTGTGACAAAAGTTGTCAGTGTGTTCGGTAAAGTTTGATATTTCATTATGTCATGTTTCACTTCGGTATTAAGCTTGGAAATTGTCTACGATTATTACACAAATTCACGTTCTTCGGTAGCTATCGTAAGAGCACTTCGCGCAAAAGACGACGATCTCATACGAGGCCCATTTCTGGCTTCGTTAACAAAAAAAAAAATGTCGCTATTGGGGTGAGTCAGGAAATGACCTTACCATCAATAATGAGCGTTATAGCACGATTTTAATCAACTTTTTCCCCAAAATTTGATCAATAGAATGCGGACGATCTTTATTTCCAACTAGTAGCGCGCCGGCTCATGTTTTACGTCGTTGCGTGCAAAGTTTGGCGACTCGTTAATTTCGAGAAATGTCCCAGTTAAATGGCACCCAAAATCGTGGAATTTAACGCCTCTATATTATTTTCTTTAAGGTATCGTGGATGTGAACAAGAGGATGAAACATCTACATCGAAGTTAATGTCTCAAAAGGATTTCACGGATTTCATATTTGATCAATTTATAAATGATATAGAAATTCGTAAATTTCTGAAGTCGGTATGGAAATGTCGGTAGGCTGACATTTGTTGGTCCTCAAATGCGGCGAGTCATGAAAGACATAGATTTTATCAAAGTTATGGCTGTTCCTGAAGTTGAAAATTGGAAAAATTTAGTGTTGATACTATTAAGAAATTTACCTAGGTAACCGCCTCAAAGTATAAAGAAGTTGTTCAAAATATGTTGTCAAACTTTAAGATTCTAAGAACAAATATGAGTATCAAGTAAGACTATATTCGCAATCATTTGGATACATTTTCGGATAATTTAGATACATAATTATGGTGAGAAATACAGAGAGCTGCTGTACTCGTACTAGAAACTAAACTAATGAAAGAAAGGTATCAAGGTTGCATTATGGTAGATTACTGCTGATCCTTAAAAAGATATTGTTAGCTAAAAAATTATAAAGGAAAAAATCATGAAAGATTTTTAATTAGCCATTTACTTTATTTATTTTGTTTGATGTTTTTTTTGTAATATGAAATGGAAATGAAGATTTAATAAGTAACGAAGTGCTAAGTTCGGGTATTGATGAACAATTCCGTATCCTTTAAACTTGCAGGGATTAAAGGCGGGGTAATACCTTCAGGTACATAAGATTTGTTGGTTATATGGGGTTGAGGGAAGTTTTCATCGGGTTTTATTCATTGCAAGCACAAGGTAGTTCGAAAATCTGGGGGATAAGAAAAGTATTGAACCAATTCAACGAATTTTTACTGGAAAGTAAAAAACTCTAATGGAATTTTTACACTGTAACCTAGGAATGTCAGATAAATTGACTCATTGTGCTTTTAGTAGTTTTTAACAGTACCGTTATATGGAGAGTGGGCGAGGTTATCATCTGGTTTCACAGTGCTGACAGTGGTGCTTTTGTCTTGATTAACGAAAGCAAATTTTACAAAATCATTGATAGTGGCATGAATTGTGAGCACAAATGTATCCACCACCGATCTTATGCCACATCTAGGGCAACAAACCACTGTACATATACCAGTGTTATCTGACGCAATAATTTAATATCTAAAAAAATGGTAAAGATCGGCTAACTGTAGAATACAGCTGCCATAAAAACTGAACGGTCTAAATTAATTTCTTTTAGCAATTTTTTTGTATTTGTGAAGGGTATTATATATTCGGTGCAACCAAAGTTGACGTTTTTTCCTGTTTTAAACTAAATTTCGGTATTAAATTTGGAATTTATTTTAACTTGTTTACATATTTTTCTCACAAAGACAAGCGACTATATTTATGTATATTTTCGTTATTTTCCATTGCATTCTCGTGAGCAACAAATATTCGCAGTCTTTATACCCTGAACAGGGGACACTGAGTTTGGTTTGGTTTGTTGTTTATAACAGCCAGAAGAATACGTGCCTTATAATAAAAGTTTGTCAAAAAAGTCTTGCAGTATTTTTATAGAATGATTTATTGAATTTATTGAAATGGCTTATAACGGTTTGATGACTCATGCCCAGCTCTTGACCGATGCTACGGCTGCTACTATGCCGGTCTCTTTCGACCAATTTAGCGATTTTATCGCAATTTTCGACGACAGGTCTTCCAGAACGTAGCGCATCTTCGATCACCTCTACACCAGAACGAAAATGTTGAAACCATCGTTGTGTGGTGGAAATGAAAACTGTATCGAGTCCATAAACGGCACAAATTTTATTGGCGGCTTGAGATGCATTTTTGCCTTTATCGTAGTAGTACTGTAAAATATGCCGTATTTTCTCTTTATTTTGCTCCATGTTTGCGACGCTATAACTCACGAACGACTTAAAAGAAACGACAATCAATCAAACACGTGTTAGCGCGTGAAATGAGCTTTCCAAAGAGGTATAGCGTGACCCGATGCGACGAATAAAACTAGAAGAGACTTTTTTGACAACCTATTATATGTACTTGTACTATATATAGAAAAGATCAGCGTGACGAGTTAAGTCGATCTAATTGTATCCTTCGTGCACTCCTCTCTCAGTTACAGAAAGTTCCGCCTCAAGAAGGTGCTCATTTGTTGGAACCATCATAACCTGATTACTAAAGAATATAGCTCCCATACAAAGTGATCGATCAACAACAAGTTATTTTATATTTATTTGACATGAGATGTTCAAGAAAATTTGACAAAGATTATTCAAGATTAAAGTCAATTCCAAAAACTTCCAGCATATTGTTCAGTTTGGACCATTATAGCATGGAGGTTGTTTATATCAGACTGCGTGGTTTGAATGTATTAGCAAAACGTTTTCCATTGGATACAAACAGCTTAGTCGCTTACATAGTCATATTTATATGTATAAATACATAAAGTTGCTATAAGAAATGCACCTGTGTGGGGTATTATAGCTTAGCTGCAGCCGAAATTAATGTTCTTCTTGTTTTAGATAACATTTAAAGAATTTGTTTACAGCGTTTAATCGCTTACTTGTCAGCATTGTAGACTGTTTAACACAACAACTCATACAGCTTTTCATCCAAAATTTCATTTGCGTACATACATTACGCCCATCTCCTCTCCCATACTCCCTGCGACTTATCTATTACTCACTTTTTACGACATCTGCTGACAGGCACGGCTTTACTAAGAGCAATCCAAACACAACCTATCTTCGTATGAATTTATCGTGCTGATAAATGTATGTACCACACATACTATGCATTCAGAGAAAAATAAATTTTATCGAAACCCTCAGCGCATGCTCACTCTTCGTTATCTTGTCGCAGGTGTGCTCTAAAAGCTTCGAAGCTTTTACTTAGCATATTGATAAGACACACATATCGTCGCGATTATTGCTGAACGAGTGCTTAATTAGTAAATACTTTGAATGCTAATTTAATGAAAGACGCGCTGCAATTAAACAAGTGTCTAAGGTGTTAGAAGAAAATAATTATACTTTAATAAAGCAACAAAAGTCAGACTTTAAATAGCCAACTTGCAAAAAACAGCAAAATGTATTTCTCAGACGTCATCTATTTGTCATTTTTAATGATTTTATTGTTTATCGTAAGTAAACAGCTGGTTTCGGCAATGAATTGCTACGTTAAACGTGTGCATTTGTGTGCTAAATTTCACTTTCATTGTTTATGAAGATACTCTATAAAGGCTTCAAACATTCTGCGGAGAACCATGTGCGTACCTATTATCAAACACCTGAACCTAGAAGGCCACGACGACCTGTTGAAATCGCAGGTTAGTAGAAAAACCCAAAATTTTTGGTTTCCCTATCACACAATTTCCAGGTTGGCGAACATATATTTTTTTCAATCTAAATGAACGCGATCGAAACGTGTTGACAATTGTGTTATTTGTTGTTGCATTCTGACAGCCATTTATTTTTGTTACAAAAAAGTTATCGGTGAAATTACTAGCATTTTGCAGTCATTCATGAATTTATTAACAAATTTTATGTATAGGGGTGCCCGAAAAAAAAATTTAAAATGAAAAAGTTTAAAGACTCCCCAAAATTTAAATTCTATTTTTTTTGGTTACGTAGTATTAAAGTGACAATGTAAAATTTATTTCAAAATTCATCCATTTAAGAACTGTCTTTTGTGATTGAAACTTTTTTATGTAAATTGTTGAAAAAAATTTCTTTTTTTGGGGTAATTTTTGAAAATTAATTAGCATTTGGTGTTTGTTTTAAAAAAATTTTACGGGGATAAAACCGGCCAATTGAAATACAAATTCGTGGCAAATTGTCAAATTTATCTGTTTTGGTTTTTGAAAAAATTAAATTTGATAATTAATGGAAACTCCCCCGTTAAATTTTAAAGTTTTGGGTTTTAATTAGCTTTCCCGCGTTAATTTTAAAATTTCCAATTTAAAAATATTTTGGTAGTTTTTATGTTTTTTTGCGTTAAGGAAAATGTGCAGCATTGTATTGTAAATGTACGGCTTTAGTAGCCTTTTAAAGGGGGCTTATTTAAGGGGTTACATGGATTTCCTCGGGAAAAAAAATAGCGTTTTTTAACAATTTTTTGAAAAAAAGAAATTATTTTATTAGATTTTTCTTATTGTTACCAACATATACTTTTAACAAAAAAATTCTGAAATTTTTAGAAAAAAATGTTTAAACTTGGCTTAAATGACGTCGCAATGTTATTTCCGGTGATCCCTAGGAAAAAAGATGCGCCTGCGATGGCAGGATAACTCCTTACAGGAACATCTTAAGTGAAAAAATACGTGTTTTAGTTAAAACATTAACTTAAAACTTGGACACAGGAAGCAAAATTTGAAAATTCGATTTTTACAGTTTTCCCAAAAAAAAAAAATTTCGCGTCATTTTCTTTTCAAATAGTTGTAATTAAAAAAAAATACTTCATCCAAGTTCTTAAGAATTGTATCTCAAAGACCTGTGCAAAATTTCATGAAGATCGGTTGAGTAGTTCCCAGAAATCTTACCAACCGATTTCAAAAATCCAGTTTCGAGAAGAACGCCTTTAAAGTAGCCTAGATAGCCTCCAGCTCACAAGTTCTCAAGGCTGTATCTCCGAAACAAAAACTCGGATCAACTTAAAAATTTAGGATAATATTCTAGAGATGTTGTAAAATTTAATGAAACAAAAAATAAAAACCATAAGCCCATATAATCCCTTATATGAATAGTTAATATATTGGGGAAGATTATTTTTTTTTTTTTTTAAAAATTTTTTTGTACCCGGTAACTTTCAACGTACTGCTATTGTGTTATCGGACAGCAATATTCTATTTTAATCCTTTTAAAATTTTTTTATAATTATCTGTATCTAATTATTTATGTCGTTTAAATATACTAAATGAGGTTAATTCGGCACTCATCTAACAAACTTTAAAAATCTTTTTGTTACGCTGTAAAGTTACATAAGATTATTGAGTGCTTCTTAAGAACGCTTTCTTAATATTTCAAGAGCTTTCTTTATTTCATTCGTCGAAAGCAAATTTATAAGTTTAAATCTATTATAATAGAACACGAAAAGGAACCGGGTTAAATTTTAATACTCTACACAATGCAAATAACTTTTTACAACTTGTTATACAATGTTAAAAGTCACAGTATACCGATATCGCCACGGGTTTCTTTGGTCAATAATTTCATAAAATACTATCTCGTAAAATAAAAAAAAATTTTCCCTTAAAAAAAAAAAAACTTAAACTTGATGGGTCAGTTTGTATGGCAGCTATTTTTATATAAAAGTAATCCGATATCGACGCTTTCGGAAAATTGCAAAAAAAAATGGGTGGGTTTTTTTGAAAATTCGTACCAAATTTTTCTTTTGGGCCCCGTTTAGGGTATAATAACAGATCGTTTTTATTACACCATGACAGGGATTGCAAATTTTATCTCCATTTTATTACTGTTATGAAAATTAGTATTTATTTCCAAGTGAATGCTTACAGTTTAGACAAAATTATTGTCGGGTGAGCCTTGCCTTCGGATCATAAACAAACAAGTTTTACGAGTAAGCAATTAATTTTTGTTTGCAATTAAATTCTTTTATTTTATAAAAGTAAAAACAAGGTATCATTAAATTAGATTTCGCATTGACTTGACAGAAATTTGAGAAAAAAAAAACTTAAAAGTAGTGGCGGTTTGAGTTGATCCAGCTCCACCGGAGTTCTTTGCGGTTACCATCATTAGTCCTCGGAGGTTCAGCCAAAATCAATCGAGGTTAATTTAAATTTGGTGAAGGCTGAAGAGGCTATTTCAATTGTTCAATTGAAAATCTATTTGTAGCTACTGTAGCTTCACCAGTTCAAAAATCAACATTTCGAGAAAAAACGCATTTAAAGTTTTACACTAACGTTCCTGAGCGCCGTTTCCACGGTAGTAGAGTCGAAGTAACCAATACAAACTTGGATTTTTATCCAACCAAGAACTGTCACTTCGGCACCATACCTCAAAACTACTTCAAGAATGTTTTCTACCACTACAAAAACAGCGACCTATAACCTTCTGCTAATTATCGAAAAACTCGAAAAAGCATTAGTGAAACTTATTTCAAATTTTCAGAGAACATTTCAACGCTACTATACTTTAAGAATATGCGAAAATTCAAATTTTCCAAAATCTGAATTACGCCTCAAGAAACTTTAAATAAATTATTAAGAACTATAATTTATTAAAAAAAAAATCGAAATAAAAAATAACGCTATTTTGAATGATATGAATCTTGCATTACATATTTCCACCCTCCTCTATGCTTATTAATTCTTATGTCACTTTTAATGTTTGAAAAATCCAAAACAGAATATTATTTTTTTCAAACGTCATTGATATTTCAATTATGGCGCAAATTAGTTATCAAAACAAAATCATTACAAAATTTATAACGTGTAAAAATCGTAATTTAAATAACTTCAACCAAACTGTTTTGGCACACTCGAAATCTAAGCCTCTACAACATGGATGAACTCACCTATATTTATTGTATATTGGGGCTTTTCGCTATCGCACTTTTACTAAAAGTAAGTACGTAAGCGCAATGTTTTGTAATGGCAGTGATAGCAGCAACACTCAAATAAAATATTGCATAAGTTACAATAAATAAATGAATATTAAGGGTTTTTACTTCTCTCTTAGTGGATGATAAAGCTCTTTTGTACAATGGAAAGGCATTTATACTATCAGATGCGTCGGCGTACCCACATACACCGCGTTCCACGCTATGTACGGCATGCAGGTCAGTGATAAAAGTCATTAAAGTCATTTACAAAATACAATAATTGTGGGTGCGACTGATAGGGCGTGTGTGTGACGTCTCTTGTTATGATATCGTAGAGTTCAATAATGCACGAAATAATAAAAATTGAATCAAATAGTTGCGAAAATTTCATAATGCTTTTTATCGATTGCTTCCATCACACCTTTAAAAGCTCGTTCAATTGGTAATTGTGAGATGTGACAAGAGATCTTGCACACCTTGTTGCAAAAGTGCTGGGAAGATGCCGTCCGCCCCTGGTGACGTATAGTCCGAAGAGATCTTAGTGCCCACTTGATTCTTGAATTTCCTTGCAGTCCTCTAATTCAAGCGATCTGGCCTATGTGCGACCTTGGTCAGCACTTTAATGCTTTATATTGAGGTAAGCTCCATCTTCTGTTTGGACGAAGGTGTTTGCATACCCAATACTCTTACTTATCCTTACATGACTTGGAAACAGAGATGTCATTTATGTCAATTTGAGAGTGCAATGTCCGATTTATATACAACTTCCTTTGCTAGACAATTCATTCTTTAGAACGAAAAGGAAAAATTAAAGGGTACATTGTATGAATGAAGCCTTTACTTTTCAAGCTTCTATCTTATAAAAATGGCGACTGTCGCTTGAAAAATCGTAAACATATGTGAGTTACCTTTGCTTCGTTTTGATTCACTTCGATGTGAACTAACTCATAAAAGAATCGAGCTCATCTGTCAAAGCAAACGTCTGACGTAAAGCGAAGCAAAAGTTGTATGTGAATCAGCCATAAGGCACCTACCCAACTTTGGCAGTTGCTTGAATAGAGCAGGTTAGACATTTAGCAAGTAGAAAAACTGCAAGGGCTAGATTGAAAATCGGCCAAAAATAATCAAATTATTATTCAACAGAGACATTTGTAGCCATCGGGCAAGGTCACTAATAAAAAGTGGAAAACAATAAAAAGAAACGAAAAATTTTCTTTGGGTTATTATAGGTTAGCAAATCATTTCAGCCGACATAGTTTCGAACTAACAATACCAAATACCATTTAACGTTTAAAAGGCTGCGCAGGAAAGCACATTATTTTTTAACCCTGATATTTTACAAAAAATAACATAACATAAAATTTACCAAAAATTTTAATTTTAATCTGAATTGATTAGGTAAGTGTTCCCTTAAGGGGTTATATACCTTCTTTGTCGAAGAAAAAAAGGAAAGTTTGGAATTTTTTTTAGGTGTGTAGCAATTATTTCATTACACGAATGTTTTTTATTTTTTGATAGTACACTTTATTAACAATGTTAGTGCGAAATTTCGTGGAAAAATATCAAATAGTTTTTAAGTGTGGCTGTTTCCCTTAGAGGCCTTTTTTTAGCAGAGCCTTGCGGTGACAATTCCCCAGGTCGAGCATGTCACCGGAAACCATAAAAGTAAATAAATTTCATTAGTTTATTTTAATTCCTTGTGCTTGAACGATCGTTTTTATGATTTTTTTTTTGTGCACACGGAAAAGTTTTATGCAAAGAATTAACTTTTTGGTTACTAGAAATTTCACCAAAAAATTCATTTCGGCGAAAAAAAGTTTGTGCGTAAAAAGTCGATCGTTCAAGCACAGAAAAATTTCATTACGAACATTTTAAAAAAATTTTGAAGAAAATTGGTTCAGTAGTTTTCCGCCAATCCATGTCACCGCAAAGTCGTTTTTCAAAAAACGCCATTTCGAGATATTGGCGTTTAAAGTTACAAGTTCAGTTTATGCGAAGGTAAAAGTGCACGGTTAGAAGTGCTGTAACTTTTTTTCTACTACTCGAATTTCTATGAAATTTTGAGAAAATGTTCTTAATTAGTTGTTCTATCTTAAAGAAGAAGAAGCAATAAAAAAATTTCGATTTTCTGAAATTGAAAAAGGTATGTAAGGCCTTAATTATCAGCTACGCAGTTTTATGCAATTCTCCTAAGTCCAGGCGCCCAAACA
Organism: Bactrocera correcta; assembly: GCA_027475135.1. Taxonomy (NCBI): domain Eukaryota; kingdom Metazoa; phylum Arthropoda; class Insecta; order Diptera; family Tephritidae; genus Bactrocera; species Bactrocera correcta. The sequence goes on along the minus strand of JAPZAG010000399.1, from coordinate 9,049 downwards.
AGTCTGACATCGAAAAAACTTTATTCTATTGCTTGTGAGTTCAAATACTCTTTGCCTAACCGTGAGCGCGCTGTCGGATTGAATGTAGACCTCTAATGAAGCTGCATTTCGAAGGTGTGCCTTTATAGCAACTTCGATTCAAGTAATACTTAAGTGGCCTGGTATCCTGAAGCTTAAATTAATGGAGAGCTCTTAGCAGAAAGCTCTTCCTCGTACCTCCCTTTACCTGCATGTCTATTGTTGGCTTCTTAACTTCAAAAATTAGACGATTTCTGTAACAGACATGTGAAAGTAGAATGCAAAACATAGCTGAATATATATTTTTTACATTTTTATAAGTGAAATATTTTATTCAATTGCGAACAGCTGTGATTATATCAGCTATTTACTCACGTTGCAAAAATATGTTCGTCAGGTAACATCAATATTTATCTCACATATAGGCTTTTTCCATAGGTATGTATGTATTTCTGTAAGCTAACAGCTAAGCCGGATAACATTCAATAAATATTCACAATACATTATCAATCATGAATTTATTATCATTTAATTAGCTAAGCGAATACAATAAAACTGTATTCCTTTCTAATCTTTTCCAGTATTGCTTTCGTTTATAGTTGTAGCTCAGTAGTCTCCACTGTCTTATGCAAAATTACACCGTGCTTTTAAACACAAGGTTTGTCGAAAATATACGGCGTAATGCCGCTTTTAGAAGTAACTGAAAGAATTCATTTTTGGGCTGTAAATTAAAATGAAGCTATTAATTTTAGTTTATAAAAAGACGCTTTTAAATATTTCGAATAGTTTCACTGACTTTTATTCTCACGTGAAAGAGCATTAGACGACACTTGAGCTCAAGTGCTTAGTTAATCTCTCAGCGAAGTGACACATTTTATTGAACGACATTCATGTGACTGCTTAAGGGATTAGTGATTCAGTATTTAAAATTAGCGCTGCGTCGTCATGAACACTTTACAGCAAAATACATACACAGCCGTTTGTTTTAGTTAGAGAGTTTATTTATGATATCCTTTTGATTTTGTTATAACAAAATTATAATTAAATTTTTATTTTTACGAAAAAACAATTAAAATACATTGAAGCACATATGTACCCTTATTTTTGTTTTATCAGTTTATCAGTTGACATATTTACTATGCTAATGCGCTATGCATCGGTCATTATATGTGTGTGAGTACACACATACTATGTTCATGCGGGCAAACATAGTAACGAGTATATCTATATTGTGAAATAAGCTGGCAAAAGTCTAAAGCTAAATTTTGTTGTAGTTGTGATTCGGCAAATTATTGCAAATCATTATAGATAGATAAGGTACCGGGGTTCACGAAAATAAATGAATGTGTCTATAAAATTTATTTTTACAACCCAGTGAACAAAACATGCTACTCCTAAAGTATTGTATATAAAATACGAGTATGTGGTTAGGTTCTGATTTGAAATAAGGTTTAAAATCACTTAAAAAATCAAATCTAATTTATCCGAACCTTTTAGGCACCTAAAATACGGAATATTAGAAAGATTAAAAAACAAGAGTTTGCAGCCACAAAGAAACCAAGATTCGAACAATAAATCGATTTGTTGGAAAAGCGAGAATTTTCCAAATTCTTAGAAATAATTCGAAATTTTTGCGAAAGTTGTTGTAAATACCAAAAATATGAACTTTAATTTTACATATTGATTACCGCAACCAGTTCTCTCTCTCTCTCTCTCTCTCTCTCTCTATTTTTGTAGTAGGAGGAAGCATCGAAAGCCGGAGAGCTGCACTTTAATCCGCTAAACCTAACCTACTCTCATCTCATGTCCCTCCCAAGGGACCACTGGACAAAGTATTACTCGTACATAAGTGCAGTCAAATTTTCCTCCGTAAGACTGCCTCCAAGTGTGGTTTTCAGCTTATCCCTTATACTTAAAAACCAAGGCCAATGATAAAGTATGTGTTCAGAGTCTTTCATATACTTTGTATGGACTAAATTCATGACGATATTTGAATAAGTAGCTTCTATAGACATCCATAGCCACTGAGTATTTGGGTCAGGTGGAAATCCAGATCCCCATGTTGTCTATCAATGCATGAATGTGTGTATGTCCGGAATCAGTCTGTGAGTCCACTGTCCTTTGCATGAAGTTTGCTACCGTTGCTGCCACATTGCGATGCTTTTGATTCTGTTTTCTCTTTTTGCTGCGTAGACGTCTCTGATATATATATTCGCGCGAATTCGTATCCCAGGATATTAAACGGCACCATACTCCCTAATACTTGTATATGGAATATGGAAAGCACTTATAACGAGTATTGCAGAAAGTCTATACCTTGCATTAGTTGGCCTATCATATGATTTTATGTCTAGCGCCTGAATCCATATGGAAGCCGCATACAGCATAACTGATCTCATTACCTTAGCTATTAAAAATCGTCGGCTGGAACGCACACAACTTTTATTTGGCATCATTCTAGATAAAAGATTTTAGATTTTTTGAATTTCAGTCTTGAGTTTACTATTACATTAAGGTACTTCAACTGTGTCTATTAAATAATAAATTTTCCTGGAACTTATGAACAAGACTGCTGTTTTCTACTCAGTCAGCTCTAGGCTCATGGTAGAAAACCAAGGGGGCAAACCATTTATAGTGACTATAAGCGAACCTTGCGGTACTCCGCTGGAGATAATGTAGCTCCGAGTGACCTCGTCCGTGTCGAATAACAATCTCCTATTTTGAAAGTATCTCATTATAATATTTTTCAGATAATGAGAAGCGCGTATTTTTTAAAATTATATGTTACGGGTATCTGACAAGGGAATGGGTGAAAATTCTTAAAAAGAATATGACTTACTTATAAACCTTTATTAAAAGTTAATTCAATTTAGATTTTATTTCAGTATTTCTAGTATTTATCTACATAAGTATACGTGTGTAAGAGTTTGAGCGAATGAAACTGAGTAAACTATAATATCGAACTGAATTTTAATATACTTATTTAGCAGTTTATTGAACATTCTGTCTTTCCATCATAAGACGTAAAATATGTCCGATTTTTTATTCGATGTTCAAGGATAAATATTAACCTTCCCTTCAGAAATGTTGTTCTTTCGAACGAACAGTTCCCTTTTGTTTGAGCGTATCCCATGAAGAGATTATTAGTACCCTTCTAAATCTCGAAAAGGTAATTTTTTCTAGCTTTTGCAGACTAGCCATCCTTTTAACCCCATTGAATGCGAATTGAGGCTAGTCACATTTTAATTTGTTATTTAAACCAACTTTAATTCATTCCAAATTGTGCCCTAAAGAGCATAATAAGGGCTGCTCTGTTTACAATTATATTCGCACAGTGTTTGGCAGGGTTTGGCTATCAAAGAACCAATACAATATATACATATGTACATGCGTACGCATTTTTCGTGGTCTCTTATGGTTTATTGGGCTTGCGCTTTATCAATTTCTTTATAAAAGACTACAAGTGAAGTCAAATGTCAGCGATATATGTTGTTTTAGTTGTGTCGTGATAACCAGGCTCTGTGAAGTGTTTCGTTATTTAGTTAGTGCCTACCAAAAATGAAGTAAAAAGCCAAGTTGACAAAATAATAAAACACAAATTGAAACAACCGAAAACAGGCATATTATACTATTATAACAGTATTAGTTCTCTGTTTATAGAACAGCATTATTTTCCACCCTTACCGATTCTAATTATAATTCTCCAATTATAATTATATAATCCGCGATAAGTGTGTTATAATAAATCGACAATATTGCATAGCTTCCACTCGGCGTGTTGAAAATGGATGATGTCGCTGCTATATTTATAATAATTGTAGTTTTCTGCGTCATCTATCTCATAATAAGAGTAAGTGTTGACCTGTCTCTGCGTATGCGCTTATGCTACATTGCAGCTTGCATTCAGAGACACTCGGGTTCTATTTCTCTTTGTTAACATGGGTGGTTCATATCTTTTAGGTCAGTGCAGTTATGTGTTGTGGTCCAGTTAAAGAAAATAACAGTAATGAGCGCGGTGTGCGTAGACGTGTAATACGACGTATACGCATCGAGCCGGCGAATGCTGCCGAAATCGGAGCCAGCACAACGACAACAAATACAATAACTGAAGCCAGTACTAGCACAGCAACGGAAGGTACGAGTAAACCTATTAGTGTCTATTATCGATTGAAGAACTCTAAATGTTTCATTTTTAAATCCGAAGAGATCCCTATCAAAAAATTGTCTTTTAACTTTCTAGAAACAGTTGCTAAGTTGTCATAATGACACCTGCTTTTTTAGGTTATGTGAGTTCTTATGCACTGAACCTCATGCACATTTGAGCACAAGGAATGAAGCTTGTTGTGCATACCATACATACATATATCATATATTATGTACATACTTATACATTTGTTTCGAATTACGTATTCTCATTTATTTACCGATAATTTATTATCACTGGAAAACTGCCGTAATCACTAATAATTTTTACTTTTTTCAAAACTTAAATTATAAAGGCTATACCATGTTCAGGCCGACACTTAATCACAAGATTTCGGCTGTTAAGTGGTTTATCCCAGTAATCTTATAAATTTGTCAAGATTTCACCATACAAAAATGACAGTTCTAAATCACTTCATTGAAATGATTTGAAACTGATCAACGCTAATAGCGGAATTCTGTAACCAGTCTCTAGTCTCTATTTGAGACATTTTGAAACATTTCATTAAAGTTACTAGTCACTATTCATTAAACAGTCTCCAGCGTTAGTTTCAAAATTATGACTCAAATTTGAGACCTGATAGTTAGCAGGTCACAAACTAAAACGAACTCTTGCAGCCATCTTGAATATACTGAATAGAGATCATCATAGATATTATAATCGATTGTCGTTTTTTTATATTTTGTAAGCAACTCAAACCCGAAAAGGTTAAAAATAAATCAATTTTACAGAAATTTCGTAAATATTATGATACAGAGTCAACTTATATTTTTATTTTTATTGATAATTATGTTTTTTGACTATGTTATAGAAAGTTTAATATTTGTTATCGACATATTTATTTTCATTCAAGTGTGAAAACATCTCTAAATTATGAATAGCAAAATCGTCTCAAGTCTCAAAAATTGTCTCTAACTTAAAATCTCAAATTTAGATACTTGAGACTGTATCACAGTACAGAATCGCACGGTAAATCTCTCTGTGCGACACTGATTTTGCGTCATCTACTTGTCAGCATTGGAAATCTGTTACATTATCACATCTGATTTAGGCACTACAAAGGAAAAAATATGTAAAGAAACCAAATTTTTTTTAAATCAATGAATCTAATTTTACCTGAAAATCGACTTAACAGATGAAAAAATGCATCCATTATTTCTAATATATGGAAAATTTAAAAAAAAGACGGCTTTTATTTTAAAAAAAGATATGACAATCTTCTCTTTTGATAAATATTAAGCGATGTGAATTCTTGAATGACAATTACAGCTGTTTTTTGATTATTCTGACGGCAGTGAGAACAGGCTGATTAGTGAATGTAATTAAATGAAATCAATTCTCTTTAAATTTTCGGTCTGAACGTGGTATTTATAAGACAATTTTCAAATTGATGCCTGAAATTACGTATTACATTTTTTAAAAAGGAGGAGTTGAGGTGTGTGTTACCATCCTTTTTTTGTAGTTGTTTGTACTCAATCCACTTCAAATGAAAATATGTATTGTAAAAGGAGAAAGGTGGAGTTCTGATTTCTTTTTTCAACTTTTTTTGGTTTATTGCAACGCTGTGCGCAGTGCAGTTGTCGGTAACATCTAAAATTGTCGTAAAAGTCTATATATTTTCGTAATAACAGTTAGCAACATTAACAAAATTTTAAGCGAAATTTGTTGTAATTCGAAATGCAAATGAAGGGTGGAGTTGGTTTAAAGTTTAGATGTCTTTATTTAATTTATTATTTATTTTAATTCTTAGAAGTATTCTATAAAACAAAAAAAAAAAATAGTTTCCAGTCCATAAAACAGTCATAACTTTCAGGTTTAATATGCTTAACTTACCAAATTATTTGACATAATTTTAACGAGAATAATAAAAAATTTATTTATTACTTGAGTAATAAAAAAATACAATTTTGTTGCTAAATCTTATTTATTTACAAACTACTTATCAGTACGGCATTAAATAACTTTTTTAAACATTTTAATATTATAACATAAATTAGAACAGTTTTTATAATCCAAGTTTTATAAATAATATTTTTTAATATACAAACTTAATTTCTGAAACGTAAATCTAATACATGATTTCTTTTAAGTATTCGGGTTGTATCGCTATTATTTGGTAGGGTTATTGCCCGAAAACTTGTATGATCAATTAGTATTTAACATAGTTTGTGCTTATTCTGCGAATTTCATCTTTATCTGTAAAATGATTGTATGTTTATGAATTTGGTCATTGGTCACAGGTGTTTTAAGCTGATATCGTTGAAAAATTTCTATGTTCGATTGCCTTGCGGTACTCCACAATTAGCATATACATACATCTATAATTATCCTTGTAAATCCTGACTTTGTTCTCCAAACTAAGCTGTGATTTTCTCCCAAACATCTCACACATATTTTTTTTTTTTGTTTTTATGTAAAGGTTTTTGATCCTGCTTTCAATATGAATTTCCAAGTTAATCTTCGATTTATATCTAGTTCAAGATATGTAGGTATCTTATCTGTATAATATTTGAAAATACTGCCGAACAATCTACTCTTCTAGAGGTAAATGTGACGTGTTTTGACTTCTCAGTATTAACCTTTATTTTCCACTTTTTAAGCCAACGCTTTTCAACTATTTCATTTCAAATAACTGTAAACACTTCTGTCGCAGTTCTTTAGCATAGATAGCAACTTCACTGACAACAAGAACATTACCACTGAATATTGTGTAAAGGACAGATTCTGGAACACTGCCTTATGGGATATCTGCAAGTATACAGTATAGTTTAGAAGTTTCTTCTTTCATTTGAACATAAAAGTGTCGATTATTTAAGTATGATTTTAATAAGAGAAAAATGGAGCAGGAAGCAGGTTTTTTTTTATTTTGTATAGCATGCGTATGAAGATGCCACACTTGGTCAAATACCCGTTGCATACCAAGAAGTGGTAGTAGTACTCATGAGGAAAAAGATAAAATAGGAAGACCAGAAGAGGTTATCAGTTTTTTTTATCCCTATTACGAATATACCAAAATGTACTTTACAAATAAATATTGTCTATCTATCAGCAGATGAGACGACTGTTTTCATTTTGTGTGTATTACTGAATACTATCAACCGTTATTGCAGTGTATTAGGCAGAACTGTCAAAATCAGGAAAATACTCGAGAGCAGTCATCTTCCAAAATTTTGGAGTTGAATATCTTTAAAAAATGTGTATACTTAATTATGTATTTATTTGCGAGCGTTCCTAACCGCATATTGATCCTCAAAAAATATTGAAATTTTTTGAAATAAAATGTACTGAATTCGTAGTTTTTGATCGATTGCCGCCAATAGCTTAGATTATGCCAAATAGAAAAAATCGGTCTATACTCTTCTTCTTCTTCTTTGACGAAGACATCGGTTACGCGGTTATAGCTTCCTCTGCTCCCCCCGGCGGGCACTGCGCTGAATACTCTCAGAGCTGGAGTGTTTCTGTCCATTCGGATGAAGCCGCTGTCTCTTAAATCGCTGAACTATGTCAATGTCGTCATATATTTCGTACAGTTCTTCGTTCCATCGATTACGATATTTGTGACTTTACTCCTCAACTACCTATTCAGTCGGAAATAGCACCTGTTGACAAGAGTTATTCCGAGTTGGTTTTCGAGGCTGACATTGGTGTTTAATGCTCGTTTCAAGATAGACGAAACTATCTACAACTTGGAAGTTATGACTGTCAACAGTTACGTGGGAGCCAAGTCGCGAATGCGACGATTGTTTGTTTGATGACAGGAGATATTTAGTATTTCGTTCACTACCAGACCCTTTTGCTTTGCTTCTTCTTTGGGAGTCGCCTTGAACAGCACAGACAGGTCGTTTCCGATCCAGACGGAGCTGGTATTGCTCACATTCAGTTAACACAGCCGTATTAGTTTTTCGAGAAAACCAAATTCAGACAATGCTGTATTTGTTTCTTTTCGTGCTGTCAAAAGTAGCCTTGAAATCGACGAAGAGGTAGTGTGTGTCTATTCTCTTTTCACTGTTTTTTTGTAAGATTTGGCACATGGTGAATACCTGGTTAGTTGTACCCTCCATAAAATCTTGTATGCGTTGTTGAGGTGGCTTACCCCACGGTGGTGGGCGCAGATTTTTGTAGATTGAGTAGATCACACTTAAATTCCAATCGTCTGGCATGCTTTCGCCCGACCATATTCTACAAAGGAGCTGATGCATGCTCCTTATCAGTTTTTCGCCTTCGAATTTGAGTAGCAATCACGTGGACAAAATCCCAAAGGGATTACGCCGGATTGGCTGCAATAAATGATTTAAGTCAATGTTATATACCCTTTTCTGTTGTGGACCATCTTACGGTGAGAGCGGTCTACATCGACCGGAACAAACGGTGGGTAAATTTATGAGCTCTAAGCAGGGTGAGGCAAAACTACCCAAGATGAAAAATTATTGCCTGTGGACAACGTTTCTTATTAATGCCTTTATCCGATCTTCTGATCACCCCAAATATAGAGCATTATCTCGGTGCCACGGATAGTTACCTTTCCTTTGATTTAGCTGAGGTTCCATATATAGTCTCTGGCAATTAAAGTTGTCGTAGTGGATCCATTATTATAATAATATGATACAAAAACGGCTTCTTTTTGTAGCTTTCAAGCATATCTGACATGTAAAATCGCTCTTCATCGTCTCTTGAATTCATATGACACTCAAGTTACATCCCACTTGAGTCACTATTAACGATTTCATGACCTCTTTTTGTATTTTGCAGCAATTTTCATGGAGTAATATTCAAGCTTTATCAAATACAGAAGCTTTCCAATGCATGTTCGGAATATTGGAATATTGG
>JAPZAG010000398.1:0-75660 GCA_027475135.1 Bactrocera correcta | reverse complement strand
GATTATAGGTAATATCACTCGGCAAACAGTAGACTTTGAAATGCCACAGACTTTAAGGTGTTTACACCAAGCTCAGCATTACTGAAGACCACCGTGCTAATAAAGATTTAGTCTATAATTTATATAGAAAAGAAGCCATATCCCGCAAATTTTCATTTTAATTTAAGCTTGTGAGACACAAAGCAGGGATTGCTCAAAACTAATCTGTGGAACGTAACAATTCTGTTGACTGGCTAATTTCACCGCAATATAATACGAGCGCATATAAACATATAAAATATATGAACATATGGGTAGTAAGTAACAGGCATATGTTTAGGCACATAGTAAAACCTATATTTAGAAGCAGTCTCGCATGCAGCCACAGTGTAAGTAAATTAACATTGAGCGCGTTGCTTGTGGCTTGCAACATCGTTAATGTGGGCGGTTTGTAAGTGAACACTTTTAGATATTATATTGCACAATGCAAATTAACATGCTGCGCAATGATACTGTAATTATAACATACCTATGTATATATGTTTATTGGCTGTGCTGCGGCAAGGCATTGCAACAAATTGCGACGGGTGAAGCTGGCTGCGGTGTGGCGTACTAACGGTGTATAGTGTTGCTAGCACGTTTTGCTAATTAAGCGAATGCACTAAATGTACATATGTATGTATGTAAACATGCGTTTGTACGAAGGAAAGTATGTGTGCGTGTGTATGAATGTCACCACATAACCCACAATTGACTTCGCTAGCATTGCTGCACAATTAAAGCGTATTTGCACATTTCTAAGCGGGAAATAACGGTGCATGCAAGTGAATTGAAATCGTTATGACAATTCGGTAAATTGTCAAACGAATATGTCACTTGCGAAACAGCTACAATGTTTTGAGTATTTTAGTGTGTCAATTTTGATGAAGCATTTATTAGCTGTAGTCAAAAATTGATTGACACAAAATAATCACGTCATAGATCTGTGAATGATTTTCAAACAATTGATCTTTTTTTTCTAGAATGAAGTACACTTCAGCATTCTAAAAATATTATTCAGTTAAGGGGGTATTCTAGTCTGGAAATCAAATTTTGGGCAGTTTTTCGAATTTTATTTAAAAAAAACACCGAAAATATTTTTGCTATCCATTTTTTATAGTGTTTTTATTGATATCTTAAGAATACAGAAAAATAGTTTTACCAAAAAATATTAAAAATTAAAATAATTAGAGGGGGGTGAGACAGGTGTAAAAACAAATGGCGCATCCTGGTGACATTTATCCTGACTCTCCTGGTGGTCTGAAAAAAAAATCAAAAGAAATTCTTAATCAGTAAGGATGCTGTTATAGCCCCTAAATCAGGGAATACGAAAAATTTTTTTTTTTTGAAAAATGGCGACTGCCTGAAAATAAAATTAATTTTTTACGCTTTTTTTTGAAATTCCTGAATTTTTTTAAAATATCAAAAATTTTGACACAATGCTGGTAGGAACGATAATGGATTATATAAAGAAGGTTCAAGTAAATCGGTTGTATAGAACTTGAGATAATGCCGGTACCGTGTGGAGAAAAGTAGTTTCGAAAAAACGCGTTTAAAAAAGTGAGTCTACCTACCTGCCGGGCTAGGTACTGAGTCACTAAAGTAACTGTAGCTCTTAAAATAATTTTAATTTTTAAAAATCTTTTGGAGAATATGTTCTTAAGGGTCCAAACTTTAATTATATGAAAAAAAATCGAATTTTTTGAAATTCTAGAGTGGAATACCCCCTTAATAAAATACTAAAAAAAATGTCTTGCTATCCAATCCTATTTTGCCTTAGCTTAAGAGTATAAAACTTTAGTCGCCCTTTTCACGAAACAGAAACAAAAGAGGCGACGAAGGTACTCGGAGACTATTGGACATAACTACTTTAAATCTTACCTGTAGCTTTTACGTATATTCAACATGGAGGCTGAATTTACCGACCGTTGTGCTAAAGATTGAGTCACCAAGCACTATTTTAACATCGTGGCAGGGGCAACACTCATACGTGTGTTTAAAGCGCTCATAGAAGAAATATCTAAAGTGTCGGAATATGATAAAAAATATTTAAATTGTGATGTTTTAAAATTTTTAACGCTCGCCTTAAAAAAGATTTTTATGACATTGCGTATGAGTAACATTTTGCAGTCGTTAAAAGTAATGCTTTCATATGGAAAGTACATAGAATACTTTGTGAAAAATTGAATACAGAGCAATATGGGTATGCATTTATTAAGAGTTTCTAGCAACCCAAGAATAGTTTACAATTGAATTTTGTAGGGAAATTGCGATCAAAAAAAGATTGTTTAAAACATTTTTTTAATAATGACCGAGTCTAATTTCCTATAATTAGATATGTAATGTTTTGTATCAAATACAGAAACAAAAGAGGCGAGAATGTATCTAAAATAATATTTGTAATAAAATACAAACAATTCTTATCAAATCGAAGCATCGAAGCGAAGAAAATTTCAGCAGTACCATATGAAGTCAGCAGGCCACAGTCAAAATTATTCCATCCTAAATCGAAAATTCCAATATCAACATAAACAATAAGTTCACTATATGTCCTTTTCGTATTTTGGCAGAAAAATAAAAAAAATTTATATGACATTAGTAAAATGAATCAATAAAGCCATAGATGATCTCAAACCCAAAAATGATTTGTAATATTTATTTAATTTTTCCATGCAGCAGTTACTCATATTGCAAGATAATAGCGCAAGTTTGAGGATAATAAAGAAGTTAAAATCTGCTGCTGTTTATGCTATTTCTGTGCTCGAATTTATGAATGCCGAAGATTTATGTTGCATGTAATTTTCGTCGACAAATTGTACCTGGCTGCGTGAAATATGAACTCAATTTATGAAAAATAAAAACATAAAAGCACAGCAGGCAAGGATGTTGCAAATTACGCCTGACATTAGTGTTGCTGTTGTTGTTTGCAACCATTCAAGTAGCACAGTGGCTCATCTACTGCTTGTTGTGCGCACTTTTCCTCCACATTAATTTGAGCATTTGTCAACGTTGACATTAACCTAAATTGTTGCTATTGTATGCATATTGAATTACGATGTCAACACACGGCAGCACTGCTCAATGTCCTCTCAACTCAAAGTGAGCTACAGCTAGTCCGATGAGTGGAAGCAAAGTCACTGAGCGAATGGAAATTAATGACAGGAGATGCGTGAAGGCTCAGCGATGATTTCTTGAGGTACGTTCGAGTGATAGATTAGGGAGATGGGTGAGGAGGAATGCGTGATGTTGCGTACAAAGACTAAATGAGCGAACAAAAGTCACAAAATAAGGTGTTTGTTTGATTTAATTTGTTTTTCGCGTTTATTTCATTATTTATAGCTAATAGTAGGGTGGTTCTTATTATTATTTTAGTAATACATATTCAAATGACGCCAACGTAATGAACGATTTGAAAATAAAATGTTGATAATGATTTTAAACTTTCAAAAAATCAACTTGTTGAACAATTCTGTACTTGTGGAACACCAAAAAACTGAACTTTTTTTGTGGAACACCCTCTCCAACTGAGTAATAATTTAATTTGAAAGTATCTAACATATTAAACAAAAAAAGTGGTTTTATCACTAAATTTAAGAACCACCCTAACCAAACTTTAGAACAATTTTGAACTTGTGGAAAACTCTCTTCAACTGAGTAATAATATAGTTTGAAAACTCTTTACAAATTAAACCAAGGCAGTAAGTTGTTCACAAAATTTAAGAACCACCCTAATGATTATATAAATATTGCAGACAAGGGAGAAGAAAGCAAACTGACCGTTGATTGTCAAGTTTATTTCCAAACTTTTTCTTTTACAATTTTAAACTTGTGAAACACACCTTAAAGCTCTCCAACAGACTAACTATACTAATTTGCTAACAAAATTTAAGCACCACCCTAATGTAAGCATATAAATATTGCACAAGCGAAGGCAGGAAGCAACGCGACCGTTATTTGTCAAGTATTTTCCTTTCAACAGTCTAATTAATTACCTGGCGGCTGGCAGGCTGAATGAGTCCCTTAGCAAGCGAAGAGCAGGAAGTGACCTAGAAGATTACAGTTCAAGATATCGCACAATTAAATTAAATTAAGACATTAAGCAAATTAAAATTCAGTTAAACGACACCCTTGCATTTGCTTATATCTAATTTCACCTCTGTCTTTTCTTCTCTTCACAGGATAATAAATCGCACAACTACTGAGACCGACTTAAACCAACTGAGAATTCTTAAGAAAAATGCAAAGCTCAACAAACAACTGTGATATGGCTGGATGCTAAGTACCATAAAATATAGATAGCGGCACAATCATTCGCAACCAACTTGCACACTCACACACACTTAGGCTTCAATATATTCGAACGCGAGCAAATTGCACATGCGTCAATGGCGATAATAAGATATGCGCCCACACAAGATGTCGCAAGCAACATCGGTAGTACGAACACCACCACGATCACTACCACCAACAACAACAATGACAGCAATAACAATACCTACCTACCGTATGCACGGAATAGCAGCAGCAAAGTCATCGCGCCGGTTGAACCAGCTGTCAACGTCAACAATTCACTCTATTACTGGGAGTTTGCTGCGGAGGAGTTGCCTGAGTTTTCACTGGTCGCACCAGAGTTAGAACCTTCGATACAACAGCTCGCCGCTGCAGCCCAAGAACCCGCGTCATCCTCCTCGTACTCATATCAGGAAACGAATACCCGCGCGGACAATCACACGACTGAAGTGCAAGGCGAGCCACCGCCTTCCTTCTACACGAGTTTCAATATTTCTGACGATATCTTCGATTATTTTAATGGATTTCTCGAGAGCACCGAACAACAGCAGCAACAGCAACCATTGTTGACCACCACCAGCACAGAGAGCGTAACGAGCGCGATCAGCAATAGCGTGGCCACGGCGAATTTGACGCTCACGACGTACGTACAGACCGTTAGTAATGGTTCACGTGATCCGGCATTGGGTGAATTTCTATGTCTGTTACCTAATGAGCGTATTTCATTGCTCTCATTTCTATTTCTCTTCTCTTTCGCCACCGTGTTCGGCAATGCACTGGTGATACTGGCGGTGGTACGCGAACGCTATCTGCACACAGCCACGAATTACTTCATCACAAGTTTGGCGGTAGCCGATTGTCTGGTGGGCCTGGTTGTGATGCCCTTGTCGGCGCTGTACGAAGTGCTCGAGAATACTTGGTTCTTCGGCACTGACTTTTGTGATATCTGGCGCTCATTGGATGTGCTCTTCAGCACCGCTTCCATTTTGAATTTATGTGTGATATCATTGGATCGTTATTGGGCCATAACAGACCCTTTCTCCTATCCGATGCGTATGACGGGTAGGCGTGCCGCCTTTCTGATCTGCGCGGTGTGGGTTTGTTCGAGCACCATTAGTTTTCCAGCGATCGTGTGGTGGCGTGCAGCGCGCGATGGCGAGATGCCCGCTTATAAGTGCACGTTTACGGAACATCTCGGCTATTTGGTCTTCTCATCGACGATCTCATTTTACCTGCCACTACTAGTTATGGTCTTCACCTATTGTCGCATCTATCGTGCGGCGGTCATACAGACACGTTCACTGAAAATCGGTACCAAGCAAGTGCTGATGTCATCTGGTGAACTGCAATTAACGTTACGCATACATCGCGGCGGCACGACACGTGAACCTTCGACAAGCGCGTCACATCATCCGACAATTCATGGCTCGTTGGGTGGCGCACCGAGCGGCGATGGCATGCAACATCATCGCCATCATTCACATCAACATTCGACGCTTCACAATCACAGCGCATCGGGCACGACGACTTCAACGCCCGAGGAGCCCGACGATGAACCACTATCGGCGCTACACAATAATGGGCTGGCACGTCACAGACATATGGGTAAAAATTTCTCCTTGTCGCGTAAGTTGGCGAAATTCGCCAAAGAGAAGAAAGCAGCCAAAACGTTGGGTATAGTCATGGGTGTGTTCATCGTGTGCTGGCTGCCGTTCTTCGTTGTTAATTTGCTATCCGGTTTATGTGTGGAGTGCATCGAACATGAAGAGATAGTGTCGGCGGTGGTCACATGGTTGGGCTGGATCAATTCATGCATGAATCCGGTGATATACGCTTGTTGGAGTAGAGACTTCAGGAGGTGAGTGACAACATCAAAAATTCTGTTTGCAGAATTAGTTTGAATTTGATGAAATAATGGCTATGTTAAAACTCCAACTTTAACTTTAACCTCAACACCAATTTTAACTTTCACCTTAAAATCAAACTTAATCTAAGCTTTAGCCATTGCTTTAACCTTAATCTTAATCTTAACCTTAAACTTAAACTCAACTTTAATCCTAATCTCAGCCTTAACCTCTCTTTTACACGAAGATTACATTAACATTACATTTAAATTAACATTAACCTTAACCTTAACCCGTACCTTAACCTTAACCTTAACCTTAACCTTAACCTTAACCTTAACCTTAACCTTAACCTTAACCTTAACCTTAACCTTAACCTTAACCTTAACCTTAACCTTAACCTTAACCTTAACCTTAACCTTAACCTTAACCTTAACCTTAACCTTAACCTTAACCTTAACCTTAACCTTAACCTTAACCTTAACCTTAACCTTAACCTTAACCTTAACCTTAACCTTAACCTTAACCTTAACCTTAACCTTAACCTTAACCTTAACCTTAACCTTAACTTTAACCTTAATCTTAAGCTTTACCTTAACCTTAACCTTAACCTTAACTTTAACCTTAATCTTAACCTTAACCTTAACCTTAACCTTAACTTTAACCTTAACCTTAACCTTAACCTTAGACTGTACATTTCACTTCAATCATTACTACAAATTCGAACTTAATCTGACTCAATTTTAACTCTAATCTTAAAGTTAACCTTAATGCCATTATTTTTGATGGTCAAATCAGCTTTTAAATTTAACGGCTTGACAAATTTTTAGTGCTGCCATATTAAGTCTGGTATGGTATAAGCCAAAATTTTACCATTCCTTATCTTAAAGAGTATCCAAAATATTAGGCAATCACGCCTACACCAAATAATTTGTACATACATACATATGTACACACTCATGTTTTGGCTCAGTTTCGGTAATTGCCACATTTTAACGTCGAGTCATTGCTGCAGCAAATGATGATGATAAAATGATTACACAGATTTACCGCATTCTTCGCTTGTAACACAATCCAATCTAATATTTACATGCATAATACAAATATATACAAACACACACAACCGTAATACAAGTACTATATATTTGTTTGCTTGGGAATATTATGCCAACAAAATTATCGAACACTTACAAAGCAATTTTCTTAAACAATAGCCTTAATATGCCCTTGGGAAAAGCTCTTAACTCTGAAGCCACACTTTGGCAGTCAAACTGTTGGTTGATTTTTCGTGCACACAGACAAACTTGTTTATTTTCCCTGCGATTTGTTTGTGAAAGGAGAAAATGATAATGTGGCACCTCAGCGTGTTTGTGTGGGCGGCTGTTTCGCAGATTGTGGATTTCTTGTCAATGTCTCGGTGGTAAAGAAGAACAATATCGACATTAAAAGGATTTATTGATTGTCTTATCAATTAAGTGCTGATGTTGCATTGTTGGCTAATGCTTCTAGGAACTGTTGAATGTCAGATGCAGAGGCCCACTCACTGCACAAAGGGTAGCAAACAGAAAGGATTTTGAGCTTGATGACTCGAGCAGCTGTTGTGGTATCAATAATACTTCTCACATTTTTCAAGAAAATTTCTTTTTATACTCTATAGTGGGTCTTGGGAATCCTGGAAATAGAATTTATAAGTTTAGGCTTTGAGGTTAGAAAAGCTGATGCGATATTATTACCTCGAGTGGTTCTGTTCGCTAAATACTAAAACTAAACGAAACTAAGATAGGTCGTAAATGGACCCAGAGGTTCGTGGGTTAAGCAAATCACTTTGCTCAACGAAAGTAACGTAACGCCCAACTCTCTTTAACTACTTGAGACTTTTGCGGGATTTTTGCATTTTAGTACAGAGTTTGCAAGGAAGTTAACGAATTGAAATCATTGTTTTTCAATAGGATTGCGATATTTGCTAAGCATCGATTTTAAAATAAGTATTCTACAGAATTTTTTGGTATACTTTTGACCAACTACAAATTATACCTATTTTGGGGGAGATGCTTTTGAGACAGCATATATGTCAACATCTAAGCTTTGAGGTGCATTTAAAGTCTACTTTAATGGAATTTCTCGGCCCATCCTAAACCCATCTCAATTCAATTGAACAAATTAACCCGGTTATAATCCAATTTTGCACAGTTCAAGCGAGAAATGAGTTGAGCAACCCGTGTACCTTTTTTCCATCTTTCAAATCTTTTCGCAAATCTTTTGAGTGGATTTCGGTGCGACTTTAACTAACCGAACTCAGCCATATTACTTAGAAAAGATGCTGATTTACAAATTAGACGCATTTTATATTTTCTTATTTCTCCTTTCTTACAGAGCATTTGTGCGTCTGCTGTGCGTTTGCTGCCCACGCGGAGTACGCCGCAAATACCAACCGACAATGCGTTCCAAATCGCAGGTAAGTTGGTGGTGTGCCGAAATCTGGCGCGCCGCCGCGGTCGCTTTTGCGGTCTACTGCCTTATTATGTATTTTTCTTTATTATTTACTCAATTTCTTTTTTAATACGTTATTGTTGTTGTTTTTTACTGCTTTTGCAGTTATTTGCTTTAAAGCCGCTATAATTCGTTTATGTGTTATTTATGTTTTTGTAAGATTTAACAGTTATTTTTGTAAACCGAAATAAAAATATGTAAACAAAACAGACAAACCAATAATAATTTGCGAAAACAACAAAAATAATTAAAATATAATACTCACAAATATACATATATACACATATATAGAGCGAAGTCGGAAACAAGAAATAAATTTGCTTTAATAAAACCACCTACTCAACCAAGCGAAAATGATTTACAACACAATCAAAATGAATTATCGAATCCACAAAATCCACGACAATCCCACTGAAATTGCACTACAACACAATAACTCACAAACATATATAAATACATACATACATACATAGCAAATAAATGAGTAAGTAATCAACGAAATTCCGGCGTTGCTCAATCACTTTCGCCACACCGACCAATGCCAACGAGCTGTGTCGCTATCAAATCGAATACAGCAAGGAAATAGAGCGATTTCGCACAGCAAGAATAATAACAAACAAAAACAACAAATTGAATTGAATAAATAACAAAAAAAGCTTAGCGCAGCACTGACGTTGACGCCGCACCCGAGCACTTGAGATTCCTGCCCTCCTAAGGTTTCGATTTATTTTATCTTTATTATTTTTATTTTTGGTTGTTGTGTTTGTTTGCTGTTACGCTTTTCCTGCAATTTGGTGCTTACTGCGGCATTTCGGCTACGGGTCACAGCAATACGTAGGAGTAAATTGAAACTTTTTAATTGCACCAAACTGCCGAAGAGCTTATAATTCATTACCAAGTTTTTTTGCAAAAACAAAAAAATACAGAAAAACGTAAAAATAACTTCATATTTTCCCCAGACTTGGGTTTCGGCATAACTGTACTGTAATGGCGTGCCACCACAAAAGTATTGTAAAAGTAAACACACAAAACCAATGAAAATAATATCTGCCCTCTCAATTACAGCAACACAAGCGGTATACACGTGAGTGTCGAAATTCATTCTTAATTACGCAATTAAGAAATTTGTGTGGTTATTGACGTTAAAAATGCATCAAGTATTTTTTGGGATATAATTTCTATTCCATTTTTTTCCCATAATTATTTTATGTTCATGCTGTAATTACTTGTGTAATTTGAGTAATCTGTAGAATAGACTCAAGCTTACAAACTTTGAAAGTTTAATTCTCCACCTTTTTTTTAATTTTTATAAAAATTTGGCGGCTAGATAACACTGACAATTTTTCTGTCGGATATTTCGCCATGCTTGTTTAGCTCAGAATACCAAAAAGTTAAAGACAGAGACAGAGGTTAAGTCAGAGAGATTTTTTCAGTTTTATTTATTTACACCTAACGGTTTGTTGGACAAATTTTCTTATCACACATTCGAATTTAAGCGAAGACAACTTGATATAGCAGCTCTATAACAAAAGATTTTTCATTTCATTTCGCTTGGAGTAAATTTTTAAAAATCGTTTTAGACTTTTTCAGATCCCTCATAACTTGAGTGATATGTACAGGTTATATTGCGTTCAAAAAACAACATTTTTGTTTTCCAAAGTTAACTAGTATATATGTACGTAGTAAATACAAGTATTGTATATATAGGGTGGGCCATATAAAATTTTAAATTTGAAAATTCAATAAAAAAAAACAGCTTGATATTTTTCAAAGGTCGAAAATTTATTTAAAAGGTTGTTTTATGAAATTTATTTATGGAAAACAACTTCGGACAAATGACCACCACGGCTGAGTTTACAGTAGCTTATCCGATCCATCCAATTTTGGAGTACTTTCTCGATGGTTTTAGGCCTTATGGCAGCTATGAATCTCGTACTTTAGATCTCAAATTGTTTCTGGATGGTTGGCGTAACATTTATCCTTAACAGCTCCCCACAGAAAATAGTCCAACGAAGTTAAATCACAGCTTCTGGGAGGCCAACTCACGTCACCTCTTTTGCTGATTCTGCGATTATTGAAGATAGGGCGTAAAAGACTGGCTGTATGGCACGTAGCGTCGTCCTGTGCCCCAAATGCGATAATTCTGCTTGTTAACGCAGCCATCGAGGTGGAAATGAGCCTTGTCCGAAAAGATGATTTTTCGGTAAAACTGACCCTCCTTTTTACTGAATATCTGTCATTTCCCGAATGGTATTTGACGTTTCCAATGTCGAAATATAGATAATTCAAATTTAAAACGTTAGATGGCCCACCCGTTATTTTATAGTAAAGAACGCCCTAGTTTTGTTATAGCTGATGTTTGTTTAATAGAATTATCTCTCATCGTAAATCTAATGTTACGGGTAAAGTATGTGGTCTTTGAAGAGTTCCTTCTCGAGAAACATCTCGTCATCATTGATATACCTTAAAATAGTAATAATATTTCCTAAAGCAAATAATGAAATCTCATATTGATGGAATCATTTTACTAATTCTTCAATGAGCTCTTCAAAATTTCTATGATGCAGCTCAAAAACACAAATCTATGAGCAAAGATAAATGTTTGTTCTTTTCCTAGCGAAATACGTCACAAGCGATTGAAAAATACAAAAGTTGACTCAACGGTAAATATTAAATACCTCCAATAACAGTTGATGTTTTCTGTGTCCAACTATTTTTTTTAATGTGTGTTTTTGAAAGGTTTGATTATAGGACTTTGGATAAAGTACTGCCACATTTGATGCCAGTTGTCTGTCTTCTCCGTATCGAAATTCAGTATTGCATCTAACCCTTTTTAAACATGGAGTGTTTAGCCACTCTTAAACTGAACAGTGTTTTTTTTTTTGCAAAAAGATAACAAATGCTATGTCCTCACTTTTAGATGCCGCATGATTTCTCCCACTTGTTGGCTTGTGATCGACGTTTCCAATGTCTCCATATTGGTCTGGTCACCTCTTCACTAATATACAACTCAAATTTAAATATTATAAATATTTAATATATATAATAAATATTTAAATACCTTGCCGTTTGCAGTCTCATACGGACTTTTGGGATGTTTCGTCAGAAAGGCTGCTTCAAATCATTTCTTATACTTAAGGCTTATTTTTTCATTTTACAGTATCATGTGACACATTACGTAGATCGGGTTCGATTATTAGCGTCAGTGATCGCAATTGAGCATGTGTAATTTTCAAAAAATAAAAAATAAAAACGGTTTTATGCGTACTGATCGCGCAAAAGAAATCCTTATTTTTTGAACGCAGTGTATTTCCAACACAAATTAAATTACACTTCTTTAAATGCTCGCCTTCGATGATTTCCGGGGTCTAATATTGAAACTTTGCAAGACATTTAATCGCCTAAGCAATAGAAATCTTTCCCAGAGTACTAATCACAGCAGAGCTCTTTCTTCAAATTTAATTGCATTTCCAGAGCTCCTCCTGTCTACATGTGTTTATGGCCCCACGTTAGTGATACAGTTCTAACGGCATAACTGGGTCAAGAAATGCTTGACTCTTGCCTTAATGAATAGCAGCAGAACAGAAGAAACTGGCTATTAATGACATAGTATATGGTAGACGCAGATAGAGAAAAACATATTGATTATCCTTGACGACATTTTAAAGAGGATGAAAAATGAATTTTCTTGGTTTGTCAGCTGTCACTGACTCGACTGTGTTTGACATTTACGATCAATAGGCTCTGCTAAGCTTTTGAAAAGCACAACAATAATTAAATAAAATTATGATCGAAATATTTAAGGAAAACTTATATGCTAGCAATACCCTTTATTTGACATTGAAAGGTATAATCTTCAAAACAAAGCAAAAGAATGTTTTCTAGAATAATTATAATAATTCCGCATTAAATTTCCAGTTTCGATGTTTTTTTCTTTAAAAAAGTGGGGAACCTCGAAATGGATCACACTTTACTACCACATACTACTAATACTTTACATGAATATGACGTATCCGTCAGTGACGTAGCTAAGGGGGAGGCGAAGGGGGCCGTCGCCCCGGGCGCAACGTCCTAGGGGCGGCAAAACGATCTTCTCTGTTTTTTAATATTCCTGAAAATTTTGTCAAAAGTGTACAAGATATAGGACGAACATGCAATTTTTCTATGGCTTTTAATATGATGTCTTGTAAATTTACTATCAATTTCCTTAAAAACCGTATTGTGAGAATTTTGAAACTTCAGTATTTGCTTGGCTTCTAGTTCCTAAATTATATTTCATAATATCGAAGATATTTTTTTAAAAATTCACTTTTGTTCGAACCACCTCATGAAACTTGTAGGTAAATAGATAAAGGGGGCGGCAGAACATCCTTGGCCTCGGGCGGCCGAAGTTGTAGCTACGCCACTGATATCCGTAAACTATAATAAGTAATATAAATAAATAGCAAGGTAGTACCACATAATACAACAAAAATGATGACTGATTACTCAGTTACCTGTGATCAGTAGCCGGTTGCTATGTCTAATAAAATATTAAACCAGTTGCCATGCACAATAGGTGTTGAGCTATTATTATTATTTTGCTACAATATACATATTTCTGTTATTTTTTCGAGTTTTGCAAATAACTTTTGGTCCAAGTACATTAATAATTCATGTTAATTATTCTCTTGTGAGCTCAGCGGCTTTGCCATGCTAATCTCCACTTAGTTGCTATTATTTTTTGTGAGAATCTAATACAACCCTACACAGCATAAACTAGAACTTTTAGTGAGAGCTAGCAACAACAGCGCCTGCTAAGCATGCGCCAGCAACAAAAACTATTTAAAACTTTGTTAAAATAGCAACAGCCAAACACCAAACTACTACAAGCAGCAGCCAAACTAGAAGAACAACTCAACGGAAACCTCGTTAAACAGCAACAACAACAAACTGCAACAAAAATACACGAAAACATTTACCAACACTTAAATCCGCTTGCCACTTTAAGTACTTAACCCGCTATAAGCACGCCAACTACACCTCACACCCCGCCGCACACACACACATGCTCAAGTGCCGACTGCATGACAGCAACAACATAAAAATTTTCAAGCCACGAAACAATATTCTGTTTATACAAACAAATTACAACAACACACATGTATACATAATAACTTATATACACACACACACACCTCTATGGAAATTTGTAGTGCAGTGTATTATTATTAGTATTATTTTTGCAGAGATTTGCGACGCGCCGTTGCTATTCGACATGCTCACTGCATGGCATTCAACATGTGCGACACAACTCCTGCGAACAGACATATATCTAGTGTTAGTTGAATGGGTTCTGGTGCGACAAACGCCAAGGGGCCGTCATTAAAAGCATGCGAATGCTCAAATACAAATACAAGCTCAAACAAATCAAACAAAATGAGAAAGTCCTAAAACAGAAACAGAATCTTGAACAGAAACAGAAGCAAAAACAGAGCGACGTGGCATAATGTGCAAACAAATTAGCAGTGCAAAATGGCGGCAAACCAAGCAAGCACCACTACAAATGCAAACTAGTTGAATTGCATAAGCGATTGGTGCCTTGCGACTGTCGCTCGTGTGAACAAAAACAAAAAGCATTGTTAAATTTTGAAAAAAATCCCAACTTGTCATCCGAAGTTTTGCTCATAACAGTAAAATATTGCAATTACAACAAACAAATTGTTACTACAACAAGGTATGTACGATTTCCCGGAAGTGCCGTTATGAAAACCCCGCTAATGCAAACATATATACATATGTATGTATTTGCTTTACATCCGGTATCATAAGTAATCGTCCACCAATTCACCGTTCCACAATTGTACCGAAATCACGCAAATTGCCTCAATCGGCGTCTGCCGACCATTTGTTGTAAATATGTTGGTTGTTTATATACATACGTAATCAGTTGAAAATTTTACCGTTATGAGTGTAGCATAGTATTATGAAATTTTAATTCAGAATATACGCCATTTGTGCCATTCACGCCGAAACCGTTACTTTTTTAATTATATATTTTAGTTAAGTCAATGTTAACTGTTGTAAATATATATAATCATGTACATATATATCTCAATTATTATTGCGTTGGTTTTATAGTTGTTTTTGTTATACCACTTGAAGCTTTTCTTGTTATTCACTATATTTGTTTTTATTAATTTATTTATTAATAGAGAATTAGATCTTTTGAGCGTGAAATTAGTGAGGGGCAAAAGAATGTTACTGTTGTTGTGCCAACTAAAATGTATGACACACTGTGGATTAAAGTGTTTCTAATTTTATATCAACATGATTAATTTTTGCAGATAAAAGCTCGTTCTACTGGGCTCAAATATGGAAATTACTCTAAAATAGTGTTAACATTTGAAAGCAAAGAGCTTTTCATTTGTAGCTTTCGAATTTTTTTATATTTTTCTAATATATATGGGGTGTTCTATACCAAATCGACCACTTTTGAACCCGACCTCTTTAGATTTTGCTGAAACTTATCCATCCTTTTCAACCCTTTGAAAAACATTTTTGAGAATTTTTTCAAAAATTTTTGTCCAACTTCAAAAAAGTTATGAATTTTTCAAAACAATCGCTTTTTTATTTTTAAATAGCCATAACTTTTGTAGAAAGTGACTTTTGGGGACCTTGAAGGGTAGAACAGGATGGATAAGTTTCAGCAAAATCTAAAGTGGTCGGGTTCAAAAGTGGTCGATTTTGTATGGAATACCCCATAAATATTAGAAAAATATAAAAAAAATCGGAATACCCCTTATATAAACGGATCACTTTTTTTCAAGACTTAATAACAACTCTGTGCGGCGCAGGGAGATAAAGAATGATAATCATACAGAAGAAACACTCTTCCGAAAAGTCATAACATAGGTCGAGGCATGTCTTTAATGATTTCTCGACCACTTTTGAAAACTTTGCACCACTCGTAGGCTAGTGTTTTGTTAAACCAAGATCAGGATCTGTATAATGAAAACACGAACATATCGACATATCTTCGGAAACATCAATTTCACATAAGTTAATGAAAAGGAAAAAAATTAATTTATATTTTCGGTTTCATAAATCAGTTTATAAAAAAATATATATATTATTATTTTAGTTACCAAAGAAGCACAAACTCAATTGAAAATGTGTGTTTAAAGTCTTATTAGCTTAAGATAGGTTTATTGGATGTCTGACTAGGCCCTAAGACGGCCCATTGTGAAACCAACGAGACTAAAATCATCTCACGCCATTATGTCCTCTCCGAATCATCCTGTGTTCTTGGTGAAGTTAAGCAATATAAAATGTGGTAATTGTGCGACCGTCAAAAACCCCTAGAATAATATTTGCGATTTTTTTTTCTATAGAAAGCCTTAAAGAATAAACTCTATTTGTAGGATGATATTCAATAATCTCTGCCTCTTCCAACGCTTTACAGCTTCGACAAAAGTTATTGTATGCTGTTTCTATTGTTCTAAATAGTTCATCTGCTTCACAGTTACCAGGAATATCAATATTTCTCGAAAAACCATTACAAATTTAGCGTGAAATAGGATATTAGATCCACCAAATAATCATGGCATTCTTGCACTATCTTTGATGAAATCCCAAGCGACTTTAGTGATTTCAATTTTATATCTGTGTATATATACAGTGACGGACTTAGAGTGGGCAGATATGATAAATATGCTGGTTGTAACGTTCCGAAATCGAAAACAAAAAGCTGAGGAACATTTTCGATCCGTTTGTTCAGACAATAAAAAAAAACGCCGAACTGAAAGTTGATGAAGAAAAAGCAAGAATCTACGGCCGTCATACACAAATTTTTGCCTGAAAACTTGCGAAGAATACTAGGAGTATCAGTGTCTATTCTCTGTTACAATCGGTGAAGATTTGAAGATGCGCTTTTCTAGAGAAGTATTGGATGGATTTCAACTTAATTTGCTACATCCAGAAAACGTATGTGCTTTGAAAACTAAAGAAATGGAAAATCGGATTAACTGCTTGATAGATAGATTCAAAGGCCTTTTGCATAATGACAACGTCAGCGTTCTTTTGCTACTCGTTAAGAATTCGAAAAATTTCGCCTCCAGTGTTAAATAATACATAATTTATTCTCCACTCTCCTAAAAACATGCTAAAATAGTTTAAAAAGAACAAAAATGCTTAGAATCTCCACAAGTGCTAATGCGGTCAAATGGCACGTAGAAATCTACAACAACAACCAACAATAACCAAACAATTTTAAGCATCAACCAGACCGAAGACAGACCAAGCTTCCGCCAGATTTACATACAACAAAAGCATAAAAACATAAATCCCCATCTTGATCGCAATCACAAAAGTTCATTGAAATGTCATTGTGCAAAAATTAATATTTCGCCTAGCATTTAACAACAACAACAATAACAACAACATGCCTGCAGGCAAATGTTAACAAGCCATTTAGTCATTCACTGCCAAATTGTGTGCAATTCTGTGTGTGTTTGTAAATAAATAACTGCATATGCTTGTTAAATCCCATAACCGCATATTGCACATTGTTGTTGTTGCTTGTTAACTCGTTTGCACATTTGCTTGGCACTTTTTCATTTGTATTTGCATTTGCATTTGTGTTTGCGGCGAAACTTTCGAATTTCATGTTCTATGTCACTTTATCACTTTCGAACATAACCAAACAAAAGATAATGTTTGCATTCAAAAATATGGCCACTGGTGCCCGAACTTGCACATGAGCACTTATGTATGGGAACGAGTGGACGTTGTTTTTGTTGTTGACCATGCAGTCGAGGAAGTTTAATTAATTCGATAAAAAACAAACTTTTTTGTCAGCGCCTCAAGGCAAATGTGCACAAAAATATTATTTCTTCTACTTCCACTACGCTGCACACAAGCAATTTTGTAAGTATGTAAGTAGTATGCGCATACAGTATATATTCATTTAAAATATATGTTATGCTGTGTATGCCATGTGACCATATTTCTAACTTTATTCGACCGCACCAAACTTGTACACACAGCCCATTAATCTGCACTCTGTGCTCCTTGCACTACTAGTCACATAAAAAATATATATTCATATATGCACATGTGTGCAAATATATGTACTTCGGTTGCATATTCAGTCATGGCAGAGAACACTTGTAAATCTCCTGCTTAAACCTTAATCCTTTGTAGTTTGTCGTCGGTGGTTTTATTCACCACTCGGACGCTCACATTTTTATAAGCCAAGCTGACATGTTTTTACCCGAGTTTTGTGTTAAATAATTTTCGAAAATTAAAACTGGCTCAAACTATGAAAAGAGAGATTAGTGCAAAAATTGAGGTTAGAAAATAACATAAAAGTCTCAATTAAAATATTTTGGTATTTATTATATAATTTTCGTGCATATAATGAAATGCACGATCAAGTTCTTCCGGCAGCCTAATGGCGCATGCTTTATGAGTAGAGTAGTGGGGTCATTATTTCCGATACCTATATCCAATCTCACTCGTTAAGCCATGAAACGTTGATGACGAACCATCTTTGTTTTACTGAAAATTAAATTGTGACCATAGTTAAAAAAAATACCCAACAGAGCCCCAAAGGAAACCATGACTATAAAACTCATTTTGTATGCAAAAATGTGCAACACGTATACAAGAAGAAGTGTTTCACGACCCCTGGAAGATACACCATTAGGTTCTACTCCCAAAACTCCAAAAAAAAAGGTTTAGGTGGCCTTTCTTTCATTTTATCCGACTCAACACGGTTGAAAAAATTTACGAAAGCACACTTAGACACCGCTTGCAGTTGGCAATCTAAAAACCGGCGGATTATCGGAGAAACTATACGACTTTATAACAAGTAAGGAAGGGCTAAGTTCGGGTGTCATCGAACATTTTATACTCTCGCATGATAAAGTGATAATCTCAGGGACCTTGAAAAGTTATAGTCCGATCACGATAATTTTTCCACAAGGGATACTTCAGCTCAAATACCGTATTTGTGTAAAGTTTTATTCCGCTATCATCATTGGTTCCTAATGTATATATTATACAGAGAAGGCATCAGATGGAATTCAAAATAGCGTTATTTTGGAAGAAGGAGTGGTCGTGAACCGATTTCACCCATATTTCGTACATATCATCAAGGTATCAATAAAATATTATATACCGAATTTCATTGAAATCGGTCGAGTAGTTTCGGAGATATGGTTTTTGGTCCATAAGTCGGCGGCGCCACGCCCATTTTCAATTTTAAAAAAAGTCTGGGTGCAGCTTCCTTCTGCCATTTCTTCCGTAAAATTTAGTGTTTCTTACCTAATATAACCTTTGTATGGGAGGTGGGCGTGGTTATTATCCGATTTCTTCCATTTTTGAACTGTATATGGAAATATCTGAAGGAAACGACTCTATAGTGTTTGGTTGACATAGCTATAGTAGTATACCGATTTTACCCATCTTCGAACTTAACCTTCTTATGGAGCCAAGAAATACGTGTACCAAGTCTCATCATGATATCTCAATTTTTACTCAAGTTACAGCTTGCACGGACGGATGGACAGACAGACGGACGGACAGACAGACATCCGGATTTCAACTCTACTCGTCACCCTGATCACTTTGGTATATATAACCCTATATCTGACTCTTTTAGTTTTAGGACTTACAAACAACCGTTATGTGAACAAACATATAATACTCTCTTTGGCAACTTTGTTCCGAGAGTATAAAAAAGAGATCCACGCACTAAATGAGGTAGTCGATACTGCGAAATGTGCAGTAAGTGGCAGAAGATAAAAAGGTGACACAAAAAAATATTGCGCTCTAATTAGCTTAGATCTGTCCAATAGAATAGTCCAATTCTGCAAAGTGGGAAAATATAATCGAAGCTCTATGCGAAATACGCGATCTCCAGTATCTCGTACCTATTATAATGAGCTATTTTGAGAATTGGAGATTATTATTTGACACAAACGACGGCACTCAGAGCTACGCCATCTCGAGGGGAGTTCCGCAAAGATCGGTCTTAGGCCCTCTACTATGAAACTTGATGTACAACGGTCTAATAGCAATACACCAACCAAAAAATGTGACAGCAATCGCATATGCGGATGACGTCAAAGTGCTAGCAGAGGCTAAACATCTAGATGACCTCCGGTTAAAACAATGAGTTTAAAGCTAGCTGAGCAGAAAACGGAAATCTTGCTCATAAGTACAAGGTGGAAGAAAGAGTATCGCTTACCATAGGCGACTGGGAGAGAGAGAGAGCGTGTGAACTCTCTGAAATTTTTGAGAGTAATATTGGACTCCAAGTTAAAATTTAAGTAACACTTGGCGTACATTCCGAATATATAATGCTCTAACGAG
Source organism: Bactrocera correcta (assembly GCA_027475135.1). Taxonomy (NCBI): domain Eukaryota; kingdom Metazoa; phylum Arthropoda; class Insecta; order Diptera; family Tephritidae; genus Bactrocera; species Bactrocera correcta. The sequence goes on along the minus strand of JAPZAG010000398.1, from coordinate 55,660 downwards.
AACGATGGCCAACAGAGGTTGCGTGAGTTGAAGCCGGTGATTTTTAATAGCAAAAGCAAAGAGTTCCTTAATACTCGATATGCAATACCAATATTGATACAGGCGCTGTATATAAAATCATAAGAAAGACCAATAAAATCCGTGCATAGACTTTCTGCAATCCGACTGCTTTCTGATAAATGTCCAGCGATGCTGCAGAAGTACTAGTCAGGTCAGAATACCGCCTTTTGACATCCAGGGGAATGAGTTTGCGCTACTATATCAGCTATCAGAACCGTCTACATGATGGAAAAAAGCAGAAAGAACTTAGAGCCTAACAATATGACAGCGCCGGTGGCAAACCTTATCCGCAGGACATTGGAGCCACAGACTGGTTCAGACATTCATTCGTGCATACATAAGGACCTGAATTTCTACCTAACCCAAGAACTGACTGGCCATGGATGCTTTAATACGTATCTGTTCCACATTACTCATTGTGTTAGTCTGCACTGTCCGATGTCTACGGAGTGCGTAGAAGACTCTGAATACATATTTCAGTGCGTCCGTTTTTAAAACATAAAGGTAAAACTAAAATCTATTTTTGACTATAGTGTAAGGGTGTAAAATTTGACAACGCAGATGTGTCAGTTCTCTGATAAATGTAGAGCTGTCAGCGAAGCATCAGCTCTAATTGTGATAAAACTGTCTAACAATAAATTAAGTCAGTCAGTCCGTACAATAGAGGAGACTTAAATGACATTTTCTCTCCCAAGAAATAATTTTTAATTTGAAATTTCCTTGAAATATTAGTTTTTGAAAAATCACTGACATATGCCAAACTCTCCTTAGACAAATTTTATGTTTTGTCGTAAGTAAGACGACTAAATCAAGATGCTAAGAATCCGTTAAAATTATAAAACTTTTCCAATATTTCTAGCGGACCCCCGCGAGAGCTGCAGGTTTCTGTAAAATATCTTTCTTCCACGATGTCTTAGAGCTTAATTGTGGCATAAGAGAAACATTTTCCTAGAATAACCTAAAAAAAAGTTTTGTAACGACTTCCACTAATTTTTGGTGCGCCATTCTCTGAGCTGTTTGACAGTTTCGGCGTCATACATATTCATAAACTCACGTCTGGTCACCGGTAATGCAGCAAATGAATATAGGGTCCTGTCACTACGCTGTCAAGCAACTCCTTCGCTTCGTTTTGCAATAGATTCAGGTTACGAGTCTAGCTTTAGCATGTTTAATACCCAACATATTGGCAATAACAATAACCAAAACATTAACCAGAACATTGACCAAAATGTGTAGAGCCGTTTATAGGAACCAATAAATTGTGATTGTGTTTCGAAGTTAGCTAATTCAAAAGGTCAACTATTCCAGCTAACTCACAAAGCAAGTAACGAAAAGTGGAAGCAAGGAATAGAAAATATATAATATATAGAAAAAAATCAAACCTAGCTATTTTCAGTCCATGATTTGAATAAAGCAACATGTGAAAGCTTTAAAGCACTCGAAAGCTCTCTTACTCATAATTATTTATTTCTAAAATCAACATTTCTATAGATATCTGATCCAGATTTATGCTCACTAAGAGACAAGATTATTTCACAAAAGAGCAAGCAAAATACAACTTCTATTAATCCTCAGTAGTCCTGTAAAATCTTATTTGAAAATAAATTATTCACTTAAATGCAAACACTTTTGAGTTCTTGCCAAAAGTTTTTCAACTTTCAGCAATTTACCGAGCTCCTTAACAGCTGCGACAACAATATGTAGCAGAGATATTTGTAGCACATCCATACGAGTATGTTTGTACTTAAGAATATATAGCCTATTTATGAGTACATATGAGTATGTAGTCTACTCTGCCAGCATTGTGTCCTTACATTTAGTACTCTGCAAAACAGCTTAAAGCTCAGCAGATCGTTAGTTCCACATTTGAATGAAGTTAAAGTTTTTGGCCGGCAACTTTCCCACAGCGGATTCACCAAATCTGCACTCGCACTTTACTTTCTTATTATTGTTGTACTGCCAGTATTTTTTTTTTTTAATGGAGTGCATTAGCAAATACAAAATGCGTCGACGGTTGCCGCCAAGCGCAGAGCTGCAACGGCCGGGCAAAGCCTAATGACGCTCAGCCTGCAATTACGGTGGACTTAGCTGTACAGCTATTGCTGCGTGCCCACCCTTCGTGACTTTACCCTCGTGTGTAGTGTTCGTTAGAGCATTACAATGCAATTATTTGTCGCTGCTTGTCCGCACAAAACTTTTAGTGGATTATGCAAAACTTTTGCAAGCTCCACTTACTACCGCCTCGATTTGTTACCAACTACTCTAGGCCATTCTGCGGAGCGGTTCTACTTCGGTGGATATTTGTGCAAGATTTCATTACTGAGTCGTTTTTGTGATCTAACTTTAGGCGCTTGAACTTTTTTGTAGTGCAAATATTTTGCATTACATTGTGTGGAAAAAGTTTGACAACAGAATTTGATTTATTGCGAACAAATGGTGCGCGCGCTATAAATAGTTGTTTCTTACAGAAATTTTGAGATAATAGCTATTTCGAGGCAGAAAGTGAACACAAAATATATTGTTAAATGAATGTACGAGTACTTGTAATAAAGTTGATCAACTTTTTCATTTATATTCATTAAGCACGTTGCTAATAGTGACAAAACTAGCGTATCTACTATAGTTGCCCCTATCTCACGATAAGTCACATGCCGACCCAGCAATATTAGTTTGTGTACAGCATCAATAGTTTCCGGAAAAACAACTGTTTTGGATGACCTTCACGAAATCCATATTGGAGTGATCTACCACCTCGATTGAATTCGCCATATCATCGATAAACCCTGACTCTTGATGGATCGTCAAAAACTGAATTGGATGAGCTATTGCTGCGTTAATTCACGTCAAAAGTTGTAAAAAATAGTCGCTCAAAAATTTTTGCGTTTTTATTCTATTTTTTTTTTTTATCGGTTTGCATATTTCAAGTCACTGCAAGCAACACAAATAGTGATTATATGTGACCTGGTCTACGAAAAGGGGGCTCAGGTGTCAAAAATTCTTTTTTTTTTATTTTTTTTTTTTTTTGTTTTTTTGACACCTAAGCCTCCTTGTCGTAGACCAGGTCACATATATGAAAACATTCTGAATATGTATGACAGCAAAAATTTTAAATTTTTCTGTCAAGTTTTGAGTCGCCAGATTCCAACCTCGAAATATTAAAGGCAACCCACGTTTTCATTAAACATAAAATAAAAACCGATGCCATTGAGATGGAAAATGTAGATTTATTCATTAGCATTTTTTATGTGATTTTTACTGCCATTGAATGAATCATCATAAAATTACACTCGGCTGTAAAAACATATGAAAGAAAAAATATAAATTTTATGGTATTCTTTTCATAACAAAATGCCAGGCTCACCTACTTCATAACTGCATTAATACTACATGCGCTGCAAATGTCTACAAAAACATATCGAAACGTATTTATATTCGCATAGACATTTTTTCTACAAAAGTTATCATTAAAGTCGACCATTTGTAAATAAAAAATGTTGTTTTATATTGCAGTTATTTTATTTTTACATTCTGCGTTAGTACCGTGTCAAATTGTTCCATGTAAAGGCTTTTCAAGTGATTGAAACGATTGACACTTACTTGGCACCCAGTAGGAAATTTAACTAGAGAATGTGTTTGCTTTCCCCACTTGTACTTTTATGGCACAGTGATAGTTATTAGCTACTTCATTTGGATTCACAAAGGACCAAAACTAGTCTACGCCTGGCATTGGCCTACCAGATTAAAGCTAACCTTTAAATCGGATTAGAAACTTTTCAATTCCCTGGTCATAAGTGGAATTTTTGTGTCATATTTTTAAATTATTTCTACTAACGAATATGGCAATTTCTTGCAATAAATATATGTCTAGCAATATAATCATAAAATTGTCGAATTGGCTTGTAAACATAAAAACAAAACAATTCCAATCCAAACAATTTTAAGTTATTCAACTGAACTGGCATTCGTGGTGAAGATCTGTCTTATAGTATAGTATATTTAGTCTCGTTGGCAATGAAATATTGCTTGTATGCTCCGATGTGTATAAATGTGTAATCAGATGAGCAACTTGACCATTCAGCTGTTGACAATTGAACAAGGTCATTATTTTTCCCAACAAACTGAAATGGATTTATCGAGCAGTAATTCTGTGCTTTTATAGCTGAAGTATTTTTTTTTTTATACCCTGAACAGGGTATATTAACTTTGTCACGATGTTTGTAACACCCAGAAGGAAGCGTCGGAGACCCTATAAAGTATATATATAAATGATCAGTATGTTGAGCTGAGTCGATTTAGCCATGTCCGTCTGTCTGTCCGTCTGTCTGTATATATACGAACTAGTCCCTCAGTTTTTAAAATATCCTTTTGAAATTTTGTACACGTCATTTTCTCTTCAAGAAGCTGCTCATTTGTCGGAACGGCCGATATCGGACCACTATAACATATAGCTGCCATATAAACTGAGCGATCGGAATCAAGTTCTCATATGGAAAACTTTCGCATTTGACAATGTATCATCACCAAATCTGGTATAGATTATTTTCTAGGGCAAAGATGTAATATCCGAGAAAATTGTTCAGATCGGTTAACTATAACATATAGCTGCCATACAAACTGAACGATCGGAATCAAGTTCTTGTATGGAAAACTTTCACATTTGACAAGATATATTCACGAAATTTGGTATATATTATTTTCTAGGGCAAAGATGTAATCTCCGAAGAAATTGTTCAGATCGGTTAACTATAGCATATAGCTGCCATACAAACTGAACGATCGGAATCAAGTTCTTGTATGGAAAACTTTCACATTTGACAAGATATATTCACGAAATTTGGTGTATATTATTTTCAAGGGAAACAATGTAATCTCCGAAGAAGTTGGTCAGATCGGTTAACTATAGCATATAGCTGTCACACAAACTGAACGATCGGAATCAAGTTCTTGTATGGACAACTTTCACATTTGACACGATATATTCACAAAATTTGGTATAGATTATTTTTTAAGGTAACAATGTAATCTCTAAAAAACTTGTTCAGAACGGGTTACTATAGCATATAGCTTCCGTACAAACTGGACTCATAGTTACTAACAGAAATGCACCTGTGAAGGGTATTTAGCTTCGGCGCAACCGAAGTTAACGTTTTTTCTTGTTTATTTTAAATTTTGCAATATATCTAACATTACTTTAATTTTTTATACATATTTATTGTTCATTTATGTTTTTCTTCATACTGATTTGCAACACACGCTGAGTGATTTATTGCTTCCAGTTAAATTCGAAGGGATCACATTCACGGGTGAAACCCAAATTATTGTCTGGTGATTTTTTCAGCCGAATTGCTTGTTTTACTAGTTTGCTTCATACGCATTATTCTAAGAAATCATTCTGAGAAATTGCAAAACTGTCTGTATGTGTATAATATATGCTTAAAAGAAAAGTGTGCAAAGCTCTTTATACGCTTTTTCGAAAATCGCTTAACTTATACCGCTAGCTGGCATGTATTTGTGCGCTTGGCAATGTTTGTTCAATTGGATTTTGTTTTGTTATTGTAAGAAAAAAAGCACAAAAAATATATTTAATGGCCACGAAATGATTTCAGCGCATATTACAGCGACGTGTCTGTACCACAAGTGACCTCTTGTCCTTTGGCGACATGGATCTTCAAACACTGCACTGACTAGCGTCGCACAAGGCAAGTTTTGAGGCCGACATTTTAATTTGATTTATTATTTGTGTGTCCAACATTAACATGTGCATATGTCTGACATATTTCCATATTTCATATCACCAGGCTGTATCATACACAAAATCATTAAACTGAAAGATTATTTATTTTTCTCATTTGGAAAGCGTCTTTTATACGCTATAATCTGTAGGAAAATCAAATGTGCTCGCACTCGCATAAGACTTTTTTAGGGGGTATTCTAGTCTAGAAGTTTAAAAAAGTCGAAATTTTTTTTTTTATATTTTCAAAGTTGAACTATTCAAGAATATGTGTACACGAGGATTTTTGAAAATTCAAATTGTTTTCGGAGATGTAGCCATTTTTCTGATCCGGCATCCAAAATGTTTCGGCCGGAACGCGAAACTTTAAACGCGTTTTTCTCAAAACTGACGTTTTCGGAACGATACTCACGAATTCTCAGGCTCTACTTGACCGATTTACTTCAAATTGTCATAGAGTCTTCTTTATAGGCTTATCTATGGTTGGAACTAGCCCCATCCCAAAATTTTTATTTTTATTATTTTTGAAAAATTCGAAATAGTCAGAAAAAGTGATCAAAAAGAAAAAATTTTTTTCAGGCAGTCGCCATTTTGTGAAAAAAAATGTTTCCCACTTTTCCGTAGTTCCGACCATTGCGACATTATTCTAAATCAATAATCCTTTTTTTTTTGGTTTCACATAACTAGGAGGGTTGAAATCATGGGCATGGTCACGTGAAAATTTTTAGAGACCCCCCCCCCCTTTCGTCAGCTCATAATTTTTGAATTTTTTTACTTTTTTTAGTTTTTAATTTTTTTCTGTACTCTTCAAAAAATAATAAATAACTAATAAAATAAATGGATAGTAAAAATATTAATTGTCTTTTTTTTACGACACTTTAAAAATTACCTAAAATTCATGCTTCTAGACTAGAATACCTCCTTAATTCATGTATGCTTAAAATAACCCAGGAAAGGGTATATTATGTTTGCCACGAGGTTTGTAACACTTAAAAGCAAACATCAGAAAATATATATATTTTGAGATATCGATCTGAAACTCTGCACCTCACTAAAAAGCTGCTTATTTGTAGAAACAGTCCATATTGGACTGTTATAGCATATAGCTGCTATACAAACTGAACGATCGGATTAAAGTTCTTGTATGAAAAACTTTCTCATTTTTCGAGATATACTCACAAAATTTGCTTTGGGTTATTGCCTAAGGCAATGGTACAATCTTCGAAGAAACTGTTTAGATCGTACCACTATAGCATATAGCTGCCATACAAGCTGAACGAACGGTATGAATTGCCTCAGTAAAAATCTTTTTCATTTAGCGTTATATCTTCATGAAATTTAGCATGGGTTATTTCCCAAGGCAATAGTGCAAAATACAAAGAGATTGCTTTAATATAGTCATACGAACTGACCAATCAAAGTTTCTGTATGAACTTTTGTGTTTGTGATTTTTGCCGAAAATCGTTTGAAAGGAAAAAATTGTCAAATAAAAAAATAGCTTAAGAAAACTCTTTTTCAAATCATGATATTGGATTTTATTATTACATAATTTAATTAATAATTCCACAGCACGATAGCAACTTGGCTTTTCTATTTGAATAATCAATTTGACATCTAGCTATATGAACAAAAAGGTGTCCTTAGAAAACTATATATATCTAAATTTGCTGACAAATGCAACTTAATTTTCAGCGATACTTGTAAAACCACACATGCAAGTCCATTGGCATAGAAATCCAAACTAATCGGACATCGTAGACATCGCAAAACCACAAACAACTTACACCAATAAGGCTAGTTTATATGCTTAATGGCTATAGCGAACAGCAGCAGAAAACAAACGAATATCCAAGTAACTAAAGTGATTGAATTGAACTAGTTCATTTGGTACTAGTTTTGAACTAGTTGAGAAAACTTTAGTACAAGCTTCTTTCTAAGCTAGATTTGGAATTTTAACAATATTGATTGATTTGAACTAGTTCGTTTGGTACTAGTTCTGAACTAATTGTAAAATGTTTAGTTTAAGCTTCATCTTAAGCTCCTTTAGGCAAGTACGCCTTATTAACTAACAGTTATATGCATTTCAGGCAGGCCTTTAATCTGGTCAATTAGCCACGTTAATTAACTCAATTTGGTTGCTAAAACGTAAAGAAATACATGACATATTGTGAGGGTGGTCAAGATTTTATTTTTTTTCTATTTTTTTTTTATCAAATGCATCTCAGGAATATGCTGTCGAAATTTCAAGTCGAAGCTTTTGAGAATCGACTATTCAAGTTATTTTTTTTTTACTAGAAATAATATATAGTCACCTAAAATGCAAAACAGCGTATCATCAAAAAAAAATTAAAAATTATTTTCATATATAATAACCTGTGCCCAAAAAATAAGGTAACATTGTATTTATTTTGAAAATTCTTTATTTATTCTTCCAAATCGATTTCATCCCCTTCAAAGTAGTCCCCTCCCGATGCAATGAACTTGTGCCAACGGATTTTCCAATCTTCGAAACACTGGTTGTAGTCACTTTCCGGGATGGCCTTCAGTTCCGTCTTCGCTGCGGCTAGAATCTCCTCTATCGTATAAAAACGGTGTCCCCTGAGCGGTCTTTAGAGCTTGATGAACAGCCAGAAGTCGCACGGCGCCAGATCAGGTGAATACGGTGGTTGCGGAACGATATGGGTTGAGTTTTTGGCGAAATGATCTCGAATTACGTGGTAAGTATGGGATGGTGCATTATCGTGGTGTAAAAACCAAGAATTGCCTCTCCACAAATGCGGCCATTTTAGGCGGATAGCGTTACACAAACGACGCATAACGTTCAAATAATATTTCTTGTTGACTGTTTGACCGGTTGGAAGAAATTCATAATGCACAACACCACGAAAATCGAAGAAAACAGTCAACATGACCTTGATTTTTGAGCGACTTTGGCGCGATTTTTTTTTGGTCTCGGCTCTCTTTTGGCACGATATTCGCTCGATTTATCGGTTGTTTGGGGGTCGTAAGTATAGATCCAATGTTCATCATCAGTTACAATGCATTTCATGTCACCCTGGTAGTCGGAAAGCATCGTTTCACACACTTCAACGCGACGCCTTCTTTCCAAAATATTCAATGTTTTCGGTACCAGTCGAGATTTGACGCGCTTGAGGCCCAAAACTTCCTCCAAAATGGTATATGTTGAGCCCATCGATATGCCAACTTCATCAGCAAGGTCTCTAATTGTTAATCGAAGGTTTTTCAACACCAAATCTTTGATTTGTTGAACGTGAGCTTCGTCGGTTGAGGTTGATGGTCGCCCTGGACGCTCTTTGTCTTCGACACGTTCACGGCCGGCTAGGAACTCACTCTACCACTTTTAAACATTTTTTTTAAACATAGCCTCATCACCAAAGGCTTTCTGCACCATCCTCAACGTGTCCGCACCAGAAAATTGATTCCGTAAACAAAATTTAATGCACATTCTTTGCTCAACAAATTTCGACATCGCAAAAAACGAAAAGCTCACTTTTAGCAGCTCACAAAACGACACGTATCTCAAACACTAATGAATATTTTGACATGAAATTTGACATAAATGTGACTGACAGTACTACCAACCTAAAAAAAATTGTTCTCCAAATCCTTCGACGCGCGCAGTTTAAATTCAAATGTCACCTTATTTTTTGGGCACAGTAACCATTTTATAACGAAAACTCTAATTTTGTTTCAGTATGATAACCGATGTATATCCAATATATAACCGATATATAACCAATATATAACCATATTATAACTAAAAGTCAATTTTTGTTTCCTATAAATGGCTTAAATTATATCGTATTTACTTCGCCTGTAAACTTATTAAAAATGATGTTACGCTATTTTGCATTTTAAATGACGATATATAGAGATATGTGATAAAGTGTCCATGCCAACAAGCTCTGTGATACTAAAAAAAGGTTTTAAGCGAATTTTCACTAGAAGGCAATATCTGGCTTTCCAATTGCTGGACACGTAATGCTTATAGATCAAATATATCTATATTACAATAATAACGATTATATTCATTGAATTTGGTGAAACAATTTTTTTTTTAATTACGGCCGATATCAATAAAATTAATACTTGTTTTTGTTGTTAAATAACTAATAATACCACCTCTAAGACATTTTTTGTATAACACACATACATATGTACACCCAATCGGCACTCTAAGCACAACTATACGTACTAACACAACACATGTGATAATCACCAACCTCGCAAATAATGCATACTAGTACATGATTAATATTGTAAATACACTAACACACACAAACAAATGTAAACACACACATTCACAAGTATTCGCTATACTAACTGTAAAACTGTGCGCACACAACCAAACAAAGCACCAAAATTAGTTCGATACATACACAACTAAACGTAAGAGCATTAAGCCACTAGTAAACGCATAGACACCAGCAAATGCACACACACACGCACACATTTGCATTATCATGTCTTTTGTGTTGTTCGCCCCGCCCCAAAAAAAATTAATATTCTCAAACGTTATAATAACTAAAATGAATACTAAATTTAACTATTCTTCTCCTCTCCCCCCACCCACCGATACAGTGCAAAGTTGCTGCCGCCATGGTAGCCGCCTCAACACCATTTAGCTACACTTCGGTACAACAATTCGACGGCAACCGTTCGATCATGTGACGACAGCTCAGCAGCTGCAGTTCCTGTAGCGGGAGCAGCAGCTGCGGCCGCAATGCCATACATCATCATCACCTACACCCGCATCCGCATGCGCACCACCAATTGCAACAGCAGCAACAACAACAACACTTGCAACGCAGCTGCACGCGCTGTCAAAGCTTCCACAGGCATCACCATCGTCAGCGACGACGCAGCTCAATGTTGCGTGAGGATTTCACCAGTTTGCCAGGTTCGTGTCACACTGGCGTTAATGACTACGGCGCCGACCACGTGGACCTAAGCGGTGGCAAAGTCAACGGTGCTAATAGTAACGGCAGAAATGTGCACATAACCAAGGCGATTGTGACATTTTCGCCACCTGTGACGGCAGACTCCTTAAATGTGCCGTCGTCGCTGTCCGGCTCCATGCTAACCATCTCGTCGGTGCCGACAACACTGATGTTGGGCGCACCAACAACGCCAGCCGACAGACACTCGTTAAGCGCGGCCACCACACCGCTGGCCAATACGACTAACATCAGTCCGAGTAATACGAAGCACTGCAGTTTTGCGCTCACACCACTCCTGCCGCCGCCACCAGCGCCTAGGCAATTATCGTTCCTCACAACGGCGCGCTACCATGCGAATGCACAATGCGGCCCGACGGCGTCGGCAACAACGACGACCGCAATCACGTCTACGGTTTCGGGCAATACACGACGCTTGCCGTCGACCACCGTCTCGGCGCCGGCACTTATCGAAACGGCGGGCAATTGGCCGACGACGCCACTCACGCCGCTCACACCGCTGACACCGGGTTTACACGCCCAGCAGCAACACATACACGGCAAGCATGCGACGCTGGAGGCGCGTCACAGCGCGGTCAGTCAATTCACTACTTTGGAGGACTTGGATGCGATTGTTGTGGACGAAACGCCAAGCGACATGATGCGCAAGCTGGCATGAGCAGCAAATGAGAAGTGTGTGAATGAGCGGTAAATGTCAAAAGGTAAATGCGAAATTTCTTATAAGAAGTAGGACCGAGAAAGCGAGAAACAAAGCTACTGCAAATGCAACCTTGTGCTCCGCTCATGCACACTTCTCACACACTCAATCAGAAAGGTAAATGTCAATCGCCGCTCATTTAAAGTGAAATTACAATTTTAGAAATAAATTTTTGTAAAAAAATTTGCATTTTACTTTCTTATTACACTTAAGCTCTATTTATCTGTATTCATACTAATTGTAAGTAGTGTATTTTTAAAATAGTTAGTTAATTAAATGCGTATTAAATGTTATAAACATATTATAAATAGCTCATTCACAAGCATCTAGTATATGATACTCGTATTGGACATCAATTACTGCATCCCATCAACTCCAAGCATTTCCATTGCACATGTACCTGTCACCCTACAATGAAATACAAAAACAAAAGCAACCACAAACACATCATAAATTATTAACTATTTCTATCTACTTTTACTCTTAAATATATTGCTTAGAAACTTTTAACCGAATATGTAGATAATAATGAGATAATAAACGACGGACATACAATCAAATTTAACAAATTTCAAAGCTGTCAAGAGCAACAACAACAGATAATTTGTAAAACAAAAGAACACTTCGTAATGCCACAGATTATTTAAGGTTATGTGAGGTTAAAACAAACTAATTATTTTATAAAAAACAGTTTGAAAAATAAGACATTGTGTTAGGCCATTGCGAAGCCAGAAAAAAATTTTTTCTTAAAGAGTTACATTCTCTTGTAAATTTTAAAACGTTTTTTCCTTTGGAACATATTGAACAACAATCGCTATGATTTATGTGAGTACCTGACTTCAACGGCCTAATCTGACGATGTTTTTTTCAAAACAAATCGACCAAAACAATGCTTTGATCAGCGCTCTAAATAATACACGCTTTTTGCAAATATTTTTTGGTTTCTAATAGTCGGCCGATCTAAAATTCAATGAGCAAATTGAAACGAATTCCAAAGAGCTGTATCAGATATACATAAGTCTTCAGTCAGTCCAAGCTACAGGGTCAGTTCAGGTCAAGGTAGGTTGCCACTACCACTTGAGCACCCATCAAACTCAACTACTGGTGAATGCACATATTTTTGAAAATATTCTCTGTTAATTTGAAGTTGAACCGGCCAACAGTTTCAGAGATGCTCGTATGAGCAAATGTAAATCAAAACTTTAAATGCTTATTTTTCGAATCGCTGTTTTAAGAATGAGTGAGGAAATTCCAACGAAACGACTTCACCGATCGACTTGAAATTTTCACACAACCTTTTTAGAAATTTACAGACGCAAGTTGTCAAAATTATATGGAAGAGGGTGAGGAGAAAACATCCAGGCACTTCTCTATTCTTCAGCTTTTGTAAGGCTTCGAATGAAACATCTCGGCAGTCTTATCTTCAACGAACTATTAGGCATAGCCGAAATTGGCATTAGCCGTCTCAACAAATTTGCTCCAAATGCTTTGTCGATTTGTAAAGATCTTACAGGTATGATATACTAGATACACATTCAGGAGCTTTAGAACACACTGAACCGTTCTTCTAAGCCACCCAAGTGAGATCCCTATAAGGATTGAGGGTTGAGGTAACCTAACTAATTAGGTATGCGTTCATTTAACGGACAATGATCGAAGTAATAAGACTTTTGATAATAATTTTCGATGGACATTGATCGAAGTAAAAAGACTTTTGATAATAATTTCGAGTTTTTAAGCCGCTCTGAAGTGTAAAATTTTTCACAAAAAACGACTTTTATTGGAAGGCCGAAAATCAAAATTTTGACGAGTTATGTGACCACAACGGGAACTCAACTATTGTAAAAATAATTTTTTTCGATTTTGAATGTGAGATAATTTTAAACACAAAAATCATTCTCAATGCCCAAACCCCTTTGTTTTGCATTAACTCCTGAAGATCTGATGCGGATTTTTTTTTTCAAAATGAATCACCGATTATTAAAGTACATTAAGTTCTTTAAAACTTTTTGTTATTTTTATATATTTTTTTAACAAAAAGATCTTTTTAACAAAATCCATGAAAAGATGTACTGATATATAATTCAATAAAACGAAGGAGTTGTTAAGGGGTTAGGAGTAGTCAGAGGCATGAAAAAATGAGAGTTTTCAGTAATTTTTCTTTGCTACTCAATCATGTTATTTTACAAAATCAGTAATATGGCATTATTATAGGATATGTTGACTTGAAGTCACGAAAATTTAAAAAACAAAAGTCTAATTTCCGAAGTTATAGTTGTTTGCGTTGACCCTGTTCCAAAAGAGGTACTTACGGTGAAAAGCATAAGTCCTTGGAGATTCATCTAAAAACAATCGGACAAAAAAATTAGTTTTATAAATAGATAATCCCAGGCATAATCGAAGGATTTTATTTTGTTTTCAAAATTAACAAAATGGTGGCCTCAGGAAATTTTTTTTTTTTTTTAATTTTTAAGACCAATTTTCGAAAAAATTAAAATCCTTCGATCAAGCCCGAGTTTATTATGTATTTTAAAAGCTGTATAAATTTCATTAAAAACTACTGAGCGGTTTTCGAGAACAGTTGTCACCGATTCAAAAAACCTAGTTTTGAGAAAAGCGCATTTAAAGTTTCAAACTAGTGCTTTGAAGTGCCTGAGCTCTCTTTCTTATTTCTCGAATAACAAAAACTAATAGTCGGATCAACGTGAAATTTTTAGGGAATATTTTTGAGATATTACACTTAACGAAATGCAAAAAAAAAATATTTTTTTGTTTTAATTCTAACTACCCCTAGCCCCTTAAGACCATACCGAATCTTACCTCAGCATACTAACTGTTTAAACCACAAAAAGGAGAGAATCTTTCTATTTGTTATTCCTCCCAAACATATCTTTATTTTCTTTCCACGCGTTTGTTAATAGAAGACTTTGATTATTTCTTAGTTCATTTCTTACAACATTAGTTTTCGATTCTGACGAGACCGACTAACAATCATACCGAAGCGAGGATAACTCACAGTATTTTATATAATCTACAGTGGTAAACCGAGTTGTTCAATTTCCAAAAACTCAATTTAAAGTTCCTTTATATATTTACAAACGCCTTTTCATAATAAAAAAAAAGGCAACGTTAGCTTAGAAACCAAATTTCAACAAAAACCATTAATTAACAGTGTCACATTTACAAAATATATATGTAAAAGCATGCAGGTAATTTCGGACACAAAAAAACACTCCAAAGCGTTTGTGGTTTGTGCAAATAAATGTCAGAATATTATTAAATTAATTGATTCGCTTGTCGAAACTGTCAGCATGCACTGCGATTACTTTCATAATGTAATTATTTTGACATATTGTAATCTGATTGCTTTTCAATAACTCACTGAGACTGTGAAATTTTAATGCAATTATTTGCACACTGCTGTGAAATTATTATTACGCACATAAAAAGATAAAAGAAAATTATTATCTATTACTGTGATCAAATTGAAAGGTGAATTCTGTCCATTTCATCTCCCTCCCGCTGCAACACTTACGGAAAGAAATTACCGATTCGAAAACACGAGAAGTATAAATTAAAAATTCACTTTTCAATTTGATCACAGAGCAAATCAAATAAATTGTCTTTTCAAGCGGTTTCATCGCCTAAGAAACTTTCACATAAGAAGAAACTTTTACGTAAGCTTTCGATAAAATAAGCCTAAGAAGCTTTCAAAAAAGCTTTTGATAGAACAAACCCAAGAAGCTTTCACACAAGCTTTCGATAAAAGATGTCTAAGAAGCTTACAGATAAGCTTTCGAAGAGATATACTCAAAAACCTTCACTTAAGCCTTCGATAAAACATGCCTAAGAAGCTTTCGATAAAATAAGCCTAAGAAGCATTCAAAAAGGCTTTTGATAAAACAAACCCAAGAAGCTTTCATATCAGCTTTCGATAAAAAATGTGTAAGAAGCTTCCAGTTAGGCTTTCGAAGAAATAAACCCACAAACTTTCACTTAATCTTTTGATAAAATATGCCCAAGAAGCTTACGGTAAAATATGGCTAAGAAGGTTTCACATAAGATTTTAATAAAATAAGCCTAAGAAGCTTTCATATGAGCTTTCGATAAAGTAAACCTAAGAAGCTTTCACCTACGATTTCGATAAAATATGCCTGAGAACTTTATTAATTTTAACTTTCGATAAAATATGTCTAATAGTCTTTCACATAAGCTTTTGATAAAATAAGCATCATGCTTTTACCAGAAATTTCATTCACTCCTTAGTAGGAATTATCTTGACTTCGTTGTTCATAAAAGTTTTGGATCAAAAATCTAAACTTCATGTATGCACATTAGAAAAAAAACTTGGTTCAATTTGTAACATAAACTTAAGTTTTTCGTTTGGGTATTTTTGAATTCTAACCTTCGATCATTATAAGAATGCATCTATTGAATAATTTATGTTTTGGGTTTTGGATTTAAGATATTAAAAAAAAACAAACACGACCTTCAAAAAACAAAAGACTGGCGTACAAAATGTCTTGCGGAGAACCGCCTGGAAATCGGAAACGGGGTTATGGGAAACCAAAATTATTCAAAACGAAACACTGTTTATTAAAATACATAAAATTTTATAACAGTGCATTATTTTTTTTGGTATATTTTCAAAACAAAAAAAATACACAACAGAACACTTTTTTCAGGTTTGCAAGTGGATGTAATGCCTTAAGAACCATAATATCAATAAACTCGTGACAAAAGACGACTTTAGGAGACGTATGTGAGATGTCAACAACAAATCCTCGGCCACGAACCCAAAATTAATAACATGTGTTGCTACTTTTGCTCAGCTCACGTGCTGTAAAGTAACCTTTTTTTATTTGAAACGATTTAAATAAATAATTTTTAAAAGTTCGAACCCGACTTCTTCGTATTTGTGCCATACTCATAAGAGAGCTTCATTTATGCACTTCATTTATAGTATCTAAAAGCTATGTTTTTCAAATTTTCTCAATTTGTTTTCCAAATTTTCCGGATCTACTAATTTGAACACAAGCACAACACCACTTACGAAAACGTCAAATTTATCTAAAAACACCATATTGAAAACTCTAAAAATCGAAACATATATAATTGATTATATATCCTCTATATCATCTACACAAATTATTATTATAAAAGCCCAGTGCACGCTCAATCTGTTGTTGTTGTACTGCAAAAATTTTAAAACCAAGAATTATCTAGACAGAAATTAGCAACTGCTATTTTAGTCAAATTCCGACATTTGTGGGCAATGAATCAAACATTTATGACACCACTAAAAGTGCGTAGGCAACCGCACAACTATGCCGCAAACACAACTCACACACACACACACAGGCACACAACAAAATCAAAATGTACAAACATTTGCATTAACGGTAACACCAACCCTTCCACACAGTTCAACACATGCATACATTTGTATGGCAATGTTTATTTTAGACTGTGTAATCACACACATATGCATGCGTAGTAAGTATACATATGCATTCACTTCGATGTTAGATTTGCATACACATGGCCCCGGTGGCGTATACGTAACATGTGTGGGCAATTAGTTTCAATTAAGTCGTACAAACTATTAAATAACTCAACTTTTGTATTGTATTTAAATATTTACGAAAGCAACAACAACAATAACAACTACTAAAATACTATAACGGTACTGTATACAAACATACATATTATATGTATATACAAACGTGTGTGTGTAATAGAGCAAAGCAATTGTTTGCTCTTGTAGTGTACTTGTAGCTTAAATAATAGGTTAAAAGTGAAGTCAACTCTAATTACAAGAAAATTGCGCGCATAGAGAATTGTTTGTTTTAAAATTTCGTTTATGTGTAAGCAAACATTTATATAAGTATACATATAAACAGCAAACATTTGTGTAAGGACACACATGTTTTTGTATGTGCGTGTGCGCGCGTTTAATTAAGTTCTTTTAGGTCTTGCATGTACATATATAAAAATTTGTGTGTGTGTATGTTACGCATACTTATACATACATGTGTACTAATTAAATTTAGGCCACAATAATGCGATTTCACTTAATACGCCGCATTAAATACGATTAATTGCGGTTAGTTTAAGTGTGACAAGGGCAAAAATGGCAAAAATGGCGCTTAAGTTAAATGTGAAATTAAGCTAGTAAATAAATAATACTGTATTTTTGCTGTCAATTTGTAATTTAGCATATAAATTATATAAATCCAAAACGGAAAATGTTTAATTTGGTTAATAATACGTATGGAAATAAAATTTCGTTGTAATTTTTTTATGCAAAAGCATAATTACGTTAAACATGTAGTTACTTAAAAAAATAAGAATAATAATTTTTTGAAATTCAATTTTTTTTTAATTTAATTACAATTGTAAAATTTAATGAAATTCATATTTTTATTATTTTACTAAACAAACCCCAAAAAAATAAATTACTTTAATTCTATTCAATATGAGAAAATTTAATACAGAATAATTTAATACAAAATAATTTATAATTTATAATATATATAATTTATAATACATATATTAAAAAAAAATTAATTCAATAATTTAAAATACTCTTTTATTATAAAATATGACTACTTAACGTAGTTTAATATTAAAAAAAATTTAAAGAAGTCAAATTTAAAAATTAAAATTAACTTAACAAAATGTATTAAATTTTCATTATCTTATCAAACAAGTAAAATTAAAACATTTAAACTATTTTAAGTCAATTTAAAACAGGAAAATTCAATACCTAGTTTACATTTTTAAGCTTGAAAAAAATCAATTTTCATTTAATTAAAAAATATATTTAATTATAATTAAAGTTTTTGATAAGAGATATTAATTTTAATTAAACAAAATTAATTACAAAAATCAATTTTCATTTAATTAAAAAATATATTTAATTATAATTAAAGTTTTTGATAAGAGATATTATTTAATTAAACAAAATTAATTAATATTAATTTTTATTCGATAAATTAATTAAAAGAAAATTAATCTTATCAAAAATTTTAATTATTATATAATTAAATTTATTTTTTTGCAAAGAAAAATTCTAAATTAGAATGTTACAATATTTTTTAATTTAATTTAATAAAACACAAATTAATAAGTTAATAAAGTTAATGTTTCATTATTACTTTTTTCTAAAGAATTGAGGTAGAGATATCTAAGTTATTTTGATTTTATTAAAACGTGAAAATTTAATATCTAATAAATATTTAAATACAAAATTAAAATAAATTAAAAAAAAAACAAATAAAGTTAAACCTTTCTTACACAAAATATACAAAACTTAATAAATTTATATTTTTTTTTTCTCTAAAAAATATAATATTTCGAAACTTAGATTATTCTGAATTTATTTAATTATTTCATGGCTAATTAATAATTGAATACAAAAAAAGTTATAAATAATTTTATTTATTTATTTTGAAAAATATAAATTACTAATTAAACTGATATTATTTTAATAAAATATCATATTCCAAAAACTCAAATTATTTTTATTCAAATTTATGTAAAAAAAATTATAATTTATAAAATTTATATAAAATTACATATGCATAATCACCAGAAAATTAGAAAAAATACAAAATTTATAAAAAAAATTATAATAGTAATTAACAAATTATATACAAAAATATATAATTATTATACTTTGGTTCCCCATATTAAGTGGAAAAAATAATTATTAATTATAATTTGTATTAATTATTAACTACATTTTAATTATAATTTTAACTAATAATTTATTTTTAGTAAATAAAATTTAAATAATTATAAATAAGAATTTTATTAAATAAAAAAATCTGAACTAATTACATTTAATTTAATGTGAGAAATTAAAAAAAAACAATTAATTGAAAGAGAATTTTACAAAAAAAACAAAATTATAATAAAAAAAAAATAAATATAAATCTATACATATACATGATTACGTAAAAATTTCAAAAACAAATAAACATAATTATATAAAAAAAATTATAATTGTTGCTTTATATTTCCCTATATTAATTAAAAAACACATAAAATATAATTTTATATAATGTTTTTTTTTTCTTAATTTTTGTTAAGCAATAAAAATTAAAAAATAAAATATTTTAAATCAAAAACTATGTTAAGACATAACAAATTACAATTCAAAAACTAAGTTAATAATAGTTTCCTTTTATTTATATTTTAATAATTAAAATAAGTATTTTTCTTTTATAATTAAAGCAAAAATATGTTCAATATTTTAAAAATGTAGTCTATAGTTTTTTTTATACATTTTTCTTCATCTTTAATAAAATAAAATTTTTAATTAGAAAAAATTAAAAACAAAAATTAATTTTCTTGAAATTTAATTTAAAAAATTTAAAAAAAAAGTAAAAAAAAATTGTATACCAAATTTCAAGAAAATTAATTTAAAAAAATAATAAAAGTATATATTTTTTTATATTTTAAGCTAAAGCGTGCTTCCAGCGGCTCATTGGAACTGCGCTTTGGCATATTCAAGCAATAAGCTCAATGCACAGTTTGACTCCAGTGAGGCAAGTCACAAAAATTATACAAATACGCTGCCTTACCGGAATCACACTCATTGCATGAAATAAATATATATTTTTTTTAATTTTTCTCTTGCTTAAAAACTAGAATAAGAAGTAAGTGAGTAAGTAAATAATTAAAAAACACTGTTAAATACTGCTAACTGTAGATATAATAAATATAACAAAAATAGTAATGACACAAACAGTTAAGCACTTCGAAGAAGTCACATAAAATATTGCATATGTATAGACATTTAGTTAATAAATTATCGTTACAAAGGGGGGAAGAAGTTATACCCTTATTTGCTAAGTCATATTAGCGCCAAAAACACACACACACATACCCAAATAAAAATGTATATAAATACACATACATATTAGCAACTCAGCAAGCACAGAATGTAGACATTAAGTAGACAAGAATAAATAGCGAAATTACAAACGCACAAACAAATATACGCGCGCTGAAAGTGACGTGAACACACATGTGAAAAAAGTTGCCATGTAACTACAACAACATAAACAAGTATATGTGCATATGTATGCGCATAAGAAACGGCGAAAATTTCGAGGCGAGTAAGCACATGTCCCACGCAGATTTGCGCACACACACGCACGCCAAGTATAAAAAATGTACAGTTATCAAACGCGTATGTGTGTGTTTGTGCTTACGCTGCTGTTGGCATTAATACTCAGCAACTCTGAGCGTGTAAAGTCTAATAAATCTAAGTTAAGGCGTCGTCACAGCAGGAAATGTGCATAGTGTAGCATACTTACAGGCGCGCAGGCTGCGGCGGACAAAGCAGCAGCAACATTTACTCCTCTGTACATATGCATATTCATGGACAAAAGTCTTCGCCTGCCTTAATAACTCACTTACAGCATCCGCTGCCTCACACACATACACGAACATATATACACACACACATCATATGCAAATAATACTCACTTAGAATCTCATTTTAGCTGCCGCTTTTGCTACATTATGCACTTATCTCTTTCTCTTCTGCTGTGTTTGAGCTGCGCCAGTTTATCAATTTTATGTGTTTGTACCTACACACACACACACACACACACAATTTTAGTACATACATACACATGCATGTATAAATAAAATGAGATTGTATATAACAAACCCGCATAAATGTGTAGAACGTTCAGTTGTATCACATTACATTTCTAGTCTACTAAGCTCATGCTAAGTATTTAAGCATCCTCATAAGCCACTACTTAAGTGTATAAGTATAAATGTAACCGTACTTGTACTGTTAACTTACTAAGTGCATCATGATAATAATAAAAACAGAAAACAAAATCAAATGTATGTATGTATTTATGTAATAATATAGAATTATTATGGCACTTGCTCCTTAAGTGTAAATGAAGTCAAATGTGAAATTGTTAATTTTGTGAAAACAACAAAAACAACAACTACAAAATAACAAATATTGTAATCTTTTAGACTCACTGACTAACTGACTCAACTGCGTCATTGAAAAAACAAATACTCTCTCCAGTGCAAATAAACTGAATTTATATTTGTAAAAAAAAAAAAAAAACACAATTGGTCTTTCATTTGGACACATATGGTTTGGGGATGGTAAGTTACTAGAAAGAAAATATTAAAATACATAAAATTGACATCCAAAGATTTTTGTATTATAGTTGGGCGGAATCGGTCCATAGCCACACCCAAAAAGGACTAAATTAAAATGCCAAACTGAAAATTAGTTCAGAGGAGTAGCGAAGATTACTTGTGTGCTAGAAAAAAGTAAGAGTAGTCTTGGCCGCGCCAATGTGGGCCTAAAATGTCTAATGTACATATCTTCAACTGAGGCTAAATCAAGCAAACTTGCTGCAAGAGTAAAAACTAAGTGTACGACAACTCACTAAATAAATGAGACACAAGCGTTAAACTTCACAACTGGAAGGGAAGAACTACTTAGGCTCGTGTTTAAAAATTAGACAAGTTCGTATACCGCCCACATTTTGATGAAATCCTTTATCACAGGAACTACTTGACCAACCAAACCTTTCAACCAAATTTAGTGTGTAAGGATAACCAAAAATTCCAACTAATTATATATGAAAATAATAACTATTATATATGGAAATGCGCATTATCCGGTTGCAATCACGTCTACTTCCCATATATGTAACAAATTTTTCAATTTCATTTACATTTTACAGTATTTAAATCAAACACCAACGAAGTTTTCGGAATCAACCTTTGCACAAATAACATTGTGATCTGTATATGTTTCATCTTGAGCCCAAAGATTTTCGAAATCTGACTATATTTTTTCAAGTATCTTCGCACCTATTACACCACTGTACAAAAAAAACTTCGTTCTTTGTCCTAAAGTTTATTTTATGATTAATTATGAACAAAAACGATAAGAAAATACCTTTTTTTCGTATAAAATTTGATTTTGTAAAAGTTATAGTAATAATACTATATAATAATTGTACCACTGTGCCCAAAAAATAAAAAATAAGGTGAAATTTTAATTTAAACTGCGCTCGTCGAAGGATTTGGAGAATTATTTTTTTTTTTTGGTTGATAGTACTGTCAGTCACATTTATGTCAAATTTTATGTCAAAATATTCATTAGTGTTTGAGATAAGTGTCGTTTCGTGAGCTGCTAAAAGTGAGTTTTTTTGTTTTTTACGATGTCGAAATTTGTTGAGCATAGAATTTGCATTAAATTTTGTTTACGGAATCAATTTTCTGGTGCGGACACGTTGAGGATGGTGCAGAAAGCCTTTGGTGATGAGGCTATGTCTAAAAACAATGTTCACAAGGGTATAGTGAGTTCCAAACCGGCCGTGAACGTGTCGAAGACGAAGAGCGTCCAGGGCGACCATCAACCTCAATCGACGAAGCTCACGTTCAATGATTTGGTGTTGAAAAACCATCGATAAACAATTAGAGACCTTGCTGATGAAGTTCGCATATCGAAAGGCTCAGCCAATACCATTTAAAAGGATGTTTTGGGCCTCAAGCGCGTCAAATCTCAACTGGTACCGAAAACATTGAATTTTTTGGAAAAAAAGGCGATGAAGTGTGTGAAACGATGCTTTCCGACTACCAGGGTGTCATGAAACTCATTATAACTGGCGATGAGACTTGGATCTATGCTTACGACCCCGAAACAACCGATCGATCAATCGAGCGAAAATCGTGCCAAAAGGGAGGCGAGACAAAACAAAAATTGCGCCAAAGTCGCTCAAAAATCAAGGTCATGTTGACTGTTTTCTTCGATTATCGTGGTGTTGTGCATTATGAATTCGTGATCATTTCGCCAAAAACTTAACCCATATCGTTCCGCAACCACCGTATTCACCTGATCTGGCGCCGTGCGACTTCTGTCTGTTCACCAAGCTCAAAAAACCGCTCCGGGGACACCGTTTTTATACGATAGAGGAGATTCAAGCCGCACCAAAGACGGAACTGAAGGCCATCCCGGAAAGTGACTGCAACAAGTGTTTCAAAGATTGGAAATTCCGTTGGCATAAGTGCATTGCTTAGGGAGGGGATTACTTTGAAGGGGATGAAATTGATTTGGAAGAATAAATAAAGAATTTTCAAAACAAATACAACCTTCACCATATTTTTTTGGCACAGTTAAATTAAATTATACTATCGTTAAAACAGTTCCCTAAATAAAAAGGCAAACTTTTTCATGTCATATATTTTTTCGTCTAATTACAACCTAAAACATGGAAATTTACTACTTTAAAGTTATGGACAAATTTTGTGTTGACCCGTGTTATGTGAATCACAGTGCACCTGACTAATTTCTTACCGAACCTGTATATTATTGAAATTCGACAAGAGTATTTTTATTATTCCTTATGTCATACATAATATAAATATTTTCTGATTGACTTATCTACCTCACGTATCGGTAGTAAGAAATCTTAATGAAATTCATGAATAATCTTTTTTTTCATAAGTAATCTTTTTTTTTTTTAAATAGTGACTCATCTTGCATGAAATAGATGAAATCAGGTCAATAAGTCTCCTATTTTAATATAAAGCATTGCCAGTATTTCATTGGATTTGACGCATGCATCCTAGCCCTTCCTTACTTGTCTTTCTGTATGAATAGTGTCGCGAAACGACGAAATTTGGTACAGATCACACTTGCAGTCATACTCGTACCAACTTAGGAAAAAAATATCGTAAGGAAAAATCTTACTATTTTTTGCCCACAGTATTTCATTTTATGTCGTGATTTTCATACAAATTTTAGGAGAGAGAGCACAAATTTGCCACAAATTTTGAATGAACTGCCTCATGTTCATTTAGATGGGTAGTGACAGTGAAAAGCGTCAAAACTGAGAGGTACTTACCATTTGGGGTATGGTACCCGTGGAAAATCACCCCCTTATTTTTCCAGATTTTGTAACCTAACGTTTCACACAGAAACTCTTTTGTTATTCATAAATAAGCAATATATATATAATATATACATATATACATTTATATATTATATATTATATCAGTTGTAACTCAATAAATATTAGCTCAGAAATAGCTTAGTTCTCTCTAAATGCCATAATTATTGATTAATTGATATATAATTATAACAAAAGAATACTCCAAACCTAGAAAACCCATTCCAATCAATTGCACTACTCCACAATTACAAAGTCACAAAATTAATTACCACAGCAATTGAATTCATGCAATCAATTTTATAGCCCAAATACATTTAGCTCAACCCAGAGTAATACATTTAATTGAAATGTTCGATCGAAAAGAAAATAACCGATAAATTGTTACAAAACACAAATAAAGAACACTAAAAAACAACAGCACTATGCGATAATGAAAGATAAAGGGAAGGGTGGAAGTAAATGATGAATGGAGAGCCACGAGAGTTCAAATTTGGCAAAGCGAACATTAACAATAGACAATAGCAATAGTAATGCAGAGATTATGAGCTAATCATAGGAACGATAAATCACTGAATGTATTTAATTACGTGCGAAAGTGAAATATTATACATAGATAATATTACGTAAATGGACACTTTTAGAAATGAATATTAACATTAAGCTATATATGGGGTGTTCCATACCAAATCGACCATTTTTGAACCCGACCCCTTTAGATTTTGCTGAAATTTATCCATCCTTTTCTACCCTTTGAAAATAATTTTTGAGAATTTTTTCAAAGTTTTTTGTCCAACTTCAAAACAATTATGAATTTTTCAAAAAAATGACTATTTTTATTTTCAAATAGCCATAACTTTTGTAAAAATTGACTTTTGGGGATCATTTTTTTTTTTTATTTTTGTTTTTGAATGAAATTTTCGAAAAAATACACGAAAAAAACTTAACACGATCAAATAAAATAATCGGGTTTTTTAAGTAAAATCGACATTTTTTGGAAGTTCGCCATTTTTTGTTTTTTTTTGGTTTCCTCAAAAACAAACTTCAATTAATTTGACAACTATCCCTGCTAGTCCCGGAGTGGGCCGATTTTGTTTTATATTTTTTTTATTTATTAAAAAAAAATTGTCAAATTTTCAAAAATTAAAAAAAAAAAATGTTTTCCGTAAACTTTATTTCTATCATATAAAAAATATAATTTAAAAATTTTATGATATAATATTCTCAATTTATAGACTTAATTTACGAACATAATGACTAATTTGGTACGGAATACCCAAGATACTCGAAACTAAAAAATTTTTCAAAGTTTGGATATCCGAGCATGAGACAAGTCCAACCAAAGCTCTTCGTACATCACTTCGTGGAATGTTAGCAAAAGTAAAGCACAGTCAAATTAATTTATTATATTGAGATTACAATTGAGAAATCAGTTTTTGTCTTTCGCACAGCCACCCACTCGATTAACGATATTTTATCAATGCACACAACCGAATTTACAGCATGGACAACAACCCGCAGAGCTAAACGCAGCCAAATTAAATTTAAACAAAGTCAATAAATATAAATTCTTGAAAAAATATATGTCCTCTTCTAACAACAGTAACATCTAATTATTTTGGCCTCTCAAGTTTTCCAGCCGTAATCATTGACCGGCAATAGTCTACCTTCAAGGCAAATTTAATTTAAGCAAATTAGTGTTTTAAGCAATTTATTGGCAAGCGAACACGCAAAGTCCTTTATAAGCCAATATTTTATGCGGCGCAAGTTCACGGCTTAACCCTCAACTAATGCAGATGGTAATTAGTGATGCCTTAATTGCTTTTGTCTCAGCTGCTGGCAATTGAGACCTTTTACTTTGTTTACTATTTTTTACTTTCACTCCTTTTGCCGAAGAAAAATAAGTCAAGCCAAAAATAAGTTTGTAAAAGCGCTTAATGCTTTGAATGCCGCAGGTAAAGCATCTATAACTGACCATGTATCATGGCTGCTTAACTGGCTGTGGATGGCATAGGAAATTAATTGCCTTTGGTACGTGTCAAAGTAAAGAATATTTAGATGCAGATTAAGGGGTTTTGAGATAAAAAGTTAAGCACTGAATTACAAAAATATTTTTTTTTTAATTTTTTTTTTCAAAGCTAACTCTATTGAGGTTAGCATATACTAAGTAACGTAGTCAATATTATTCTGACTTGCGAACATTTTACACTGATTTTTTTTAATCTTCCGATAACAGCCAAGGTAAATGGATAATTCGCCTTCCATGGTCTGTTATTCACTTTTTAATCAACCAAATATTATCTCAGTAAAGTCAATTAGCAAAATGTTAACAAAACTGTATCTACTTAATATAATGTTTACTGACTAAATTAAAAGTTATATAATAATATTAAATTATTGAATTTCTTTCCTACAAATTTTCGCTATTCCTCTAATTAGTCAATTAGTAATAATCTAATTGACCAGATTAATGCGCAGAGTGAAAACTATTACATGATGGAATGAAATTAATTATTGATCTTTATTGTAAATGATTCTAACAGCAACTGAACTCAGCCAATTCTTAAATTGTCTACATCAATATGCACAGAAAATAAATGATAATTGACAAAATTAAAGAAATATCTTACCATAAAATTGTGTGTAAAAATGAAGTTCTGCATCTCACATAGCATTTTAATTGAGTCAGTTAGCAAATTGTATACGTACAAGAATAAATTGGCATCTAATAACATTAAGTGCGTATTATACTATAATAGATAATAAAATAAAATTATTGATAATCACAATAAGAGATGCTCTCAACAGTAAAGTAGTTCGTAGTTGAGTTGGCTAATTGCTAATTGGACTCACAATGCATTTAAAAAAAAAAATCTAGTTGACTAAATTAGAGACCATCTTTATGTCTTACGAATTATGTCTTACACAAATTTATTTTACTAGGGACGAAGATGCATAATCCAAACCTCACCTTTATTTAGTCAATTAGCAAATTGTCGGACATGTACCTAAAGGAAAGAAATATGTCATCAGAATTATGTCATATATTTTTTATGTGTTAACCATCAAGAAAACTTAATTAATCTTAATTAAGTCAGCTGACAATTGAGATAACCATATGTATATAAGAAAAATAGTTTAATTGACTAAATTAATTGGTTACCTGAATATCTTACGAATAAGATGTAATAAAAATTTAACATACTAAGTGTTGAAAATGCAAATTTCAGCCCACATCTTAGTTTAGTCAATTATAAAATGGTCTGTATATGTTTTTAAAGAAAAAAATGTTAAATTGACTAATTTAAGGGATTATCTGAACAGCGTATTATGTCATATAAACAAATTAAGTAATTGAACATAAGTAACACATTTTTCTTAGATTAGATTTTCTTAATTTAATCAATTAGCAAATAGGATGATACTCATATGCGTATAAAATTTTGAAAAAAAAACTAAATTAAGGGTCTTTCTGAATGTCTTATAACTATATTATTATTATTAAAAAAACTTTTTAAAAGACGAAGATGTATATTTCAGACCTCTCGTTACTTTAGTCAATGAGGAGACAAATATTAATTGACTACATTAAACCAGTTCTCATAACCGCACATAATACATCACACTTAATTGAATCAATTAAGTCCCTCACATCTTAGTTATTAAAAACCAGTTCAACAATTTTTAACTAACACAATTTATGCCTTAACAATCAATTTAAAGTTATTGTATTTTTTCAAGTTTTCATACTTCGCAGAATTTTCTACGAGTTGTTCCGAAACAATTGCGAAATACATTCTTCGCCTACTTAATTTATGTTTCATGCAATTCCGCTAAACAGTCTGTAGAAAGTTTGTCTGCCTTAGCGAGTGCACTGAGAATGCAATAAACGAAAAAAATGTAATAAAACAAAAGCAACAATATGGCAAAGTAGGGGGAAAAAGAGTGGTTTAACAAAGTTTGCCAGTTGAAATTGTTGTCTTCACAATGTATTTACTACTGTAAAGACATTTGCAAAAGTTGTTTGCGCAGTTCAGTTCGACAACAACAGCAATAATCATAATGTTTTGCGCGAATAAGTGACAGCTGAAGGTTGAATTTAAGTCGAAGTTAATGTCGTTGCAGACAGCTGACTATTAACCGAATTAGATCACCTGCAACGGTAAAGATTTAGTCGGTAGGTAGGTTTATTGAGATATCTATGCTATGTATGTGGTAATCTTCTGGCTTTTTCCCGCGATTTCCAGACTACATAATCGAAACAGATCGATTTTTTATATTATACAAACGGTTTTCATTTCGAGGTTCTACTTTTTTTTAGAGAAAAAACACAGAAACTTCAAATTTAATGGAGAATGTTTATTATGATTCGAAAGAACACTCTTTGGCATTTATTTTTTGAAGATCATCTCTTTCAAAGTTCAAATTTCGATGACTCGTTCGAGCATTTCGACTGGTCTTCCAAAGCCTGAATCTAAGCGAGATTGTCCACATAGACCTTAATATTTACATATCTACACAAGAAAAAGTCTAACGGAGTGATATCACACGATATTTGTGGCCGACCCGAAACGTGAAACTATCCAATCATCGAAATGTTCTCTCAATAAATCCAATGATTGAGACAATGTATGGCAAGTGGCGCCGTCTTGTTGAAACCAAATATCGCCGAGATCACAAATTTCAATTTCATACATCAAATAGTCGTTTATCACGACGCGACAACAGTCGCCATTGACAGTTATGTTCTCACCGACTTCATTTTTGCAGAAATATGGACGGACTATTCTACCTGTCTTCAAAACAACACAAAACCGTTGAATTTTCTGGATGAAATGATAGCTTTTAAGTCTCTTAGGTTGCTCTTCGTCTCAAATGCGGCAGTTTTGCTTGTTTACATACCCAATTAGTACTCATCGCTGAACAAAATTGGTCCCGAAAACCGCGCATCTTCTTGGAACTTTTTAAGAGACCATAGAGCTAAGCGATGTCGAAAGTCGACAGGCTTCAGTACTTACACAAGCTGTATTTTTTAAGCTTTTTATGTAAGATCTCGACGTAAAACGCGCCAAGTCGTTCAATACGTCAGTCCGTGTTGCTTCGAATCGAGTCTCTACGGTCTTCATGTACACACTCAGCTATATTTCTTCACCGCTGGACATGGTCTATTCGGTCGAATATTATCCCATAATGAATACTGGGTCTCAAGATGAGTGATGGTGTTGGGAATAGTACACTCAATACGCTGACTCTGTTGGCCATAAGGTGAGCGAAGCGCGCGCAACACATTCTTTACAGAACGTCAGTTTTCGTAGTAAACGATTTGTAAACATTGTTCAGGCGTAAGCCTTTCCATGATAAAATGCCAAACAATACTGAACAAAGTTACCGTTAGAGCATAACACGGTAAAAAAGTGCATCCGCTTGGATCACTCGTTATAACCTTAAATACTATAAATAAGCCTCGATTTTTCAGAGGGTTACAAACAGTCTTCAGAAGAAGAAAACTACTACACTTTCCTTGCAACACGTTGCGCGGATATAGAAGAAAAGTTTGTCTTTCTAAGGACAATCTTCGCACTACACGTCGCACCCGCCAAACGCAATTTCTTGAAAAATGAAGAAAGTCACACTATTTCAGGTTCGTTAAACGCATCACGATGGCACTATAGCCATCAAATGCTGAGCTGTGAAAGATCTTGACAGCAGGAGCTTTAAGGTTTTAAGTGTTGCCGCTGCTGTTTGAACACATGGTTGGCAAGGCGTGGGTGCTGAACTTTATAAAAGTTTTTTCACTCACACTTTCTTTGTTTATTTAAAGTGTTTTTCGCTCCTTGCTTCACGCTGAGTATCTATGCATTTGCTACTAGTTGTTGCTGTTGTTTCATGTTTTGCTCTTGCTAATTTTCTCCGGTTTATTTTCGAGTATCACAAGAATTTGCAATTAATTTTTAACTGCAGGCTAGCCATCGTAAGCCAACCAGTCTGCCAAGGTCTGCAACGGAGTTGCTTACATCATTACAATGCGGCCAGCTGTTTCGCCTTCCGCTTGTGGCCCTCCACCATTCATTATCCGTAATCCGCTTCGGGCTTGTCGCTGGTCACTGGCAGCTTTTCTACGCTTTGCTGCACTTGCAGCGAATTTGCTAGTTTGTCGCCGTTTTAGCTACTTTCGTGCACTTGCTGCAATTGCAGTTAGTCATAGTTGTTGTTGCCTTTGCAGTCACAGTTATTCGCGCAGCAATTCGCAGCGCACGAATAAAAGTGACTATAAAAGACAAGCAATTGTGAAAATTCCCGTGAAAGAACTAAATATTTTACTCATACACATTTATTTTTTATTTTTATTTTCTTTCCTTTCTGTCTTTGAGACGTCAACTGATATATGTGTCGTGAAGTGTCGTTGCTGGCGCTGGCGAGTTAAGCAGCCACACACACGCATATGCAGTGTTTATAGGTGATAGTGTCACATGAGAATGTGGAAAAGTTCAGCGACTTGGCATTGGGGTTGCATGCCACACGCTGCACGTCTCCGCGCTTGCCTCAATCAACGGCACTTAGCACGCGCGTAAAACTTGCCAACCTCGTTTACTTAACAAATGCGAAATTTACTCGAACGAGCATGTAGTTGCACTTTTTATGGACATTAATATCGCCAGCTATTCGCAGTGTACAAGCAATTCAGCGCAAGTTGTTCGCGTACTTTTACAACTTCAACTTGTTTATGCTCCTTGCAATATGAGCGCAGCAAAAATACTTGAATTTATTTTATACCTTTTGCTTACTGGGGTGAGATCTCCACAAGCCCCCTGGTGCTAATCCAAATTGTAATAGTTTGGCGAATTGATCACGTCGTTACTGACAAAATATTGAAATAGGGGTCAACGCATTTAGTATACGAGTATACCAATTCTTCAGTGGAGCTCTTTAAGAAAGTGTTTTTCTTAACAATAATCCTTAATATCAAATGAGTTATCAACAACGGTTAGTTACAATTAGCTTTTCACCATATAAGTAAATATAACACGTAAATACAAGAAACAATGATGGTTTCGGTTATTTAAAGACCAGAAACATAACATTCTTCTTCTTTACTGGCGTAGACACCGCTTACGCGATTATAGCCGAGTCAACAGCAGCGGGCCAGTCGTTTATTCTCTTCGCCACGTGGCGCCAATTGGATACTCCAAGCGAAGTCAGGTCCTTCTCCACCTGGTCCTTTCAACGCAGTAGATTTCTTCCTCTTCCTCTGCTTCCCCCGGTGGGTACTGCTTCGAATACCTTCACAGCTGGAGTGCTTTCTTCCATTCGGACAACATAACCTAGCCAGCGTAGCCGCTGTCTTTTAATTCGTTGAACTATGTCAATGTCGTCATATAACTCGTACAGATCATCGTTCCAACGAATGCGATATTCGCCGTGGCCAATGTGCAAAGGACCATAAATCTTTCGCAGAACTTTTCTCTCGAAAACTCGTAACATCGACTCATCGGTTGCTGTCATCGTCCCAGCCTCTGCACCATATAGCAGAACGGGAATTATGAGCGACTTATAGAAACTTAACATTAATTCCCCGAATATGATTCTCGCCGTTAATCCTAGAAATTAATAAACAACTATTACATAACTCTATCATACAAAAAACTATGTAGTTGTCTGACTTCTGAATTTTCTAAACTATTGTGTTACATCAAATTCTGGAGTAAGTTAATTTGACCATGTCATATGCGAGTCCCCCAATATCAGGATATAGATCAGAATTTTTAGACGACCTTTTCTCTTCATTTTAGTATACATATAGTCATGCCAACTGAACGATCAAACTCATATCCTTAAATGAAAAACTGATGATACAAATTGGTTTCCCTGTTGTTGTTATAACAATTACCCAGGATCTGCTTGTGGTATCATCCAGGGCCTACTTGGAGGCAGCAGAAACTTAACTGTCATCGAAATCTGTTAATGGTACGCCCAGGAAGCCGGTTTCGGACCATAGAAATAGGGAGGTTAAGTGAGTTGTTTTCACCAGGCATGCAAAGAGGTGGTTAGTGTTTTGGGGAGACTCACTGCATGCGGGACATAAGTTTTTTATTACAACGTCTATTCTGGATAATTTGTAGTACATACTTTAGAATGCTACAATACCTAAAACGAAGTTGCGATAGGTGGGATTGGAACTCCAAGTACGCCATTCACCGGGAGGGTGTCAATGAATGTGTTAAAATCTCCTCTGTGGATTACGTTCAGTGCCTATCGGAAATTGGTCAAGCTCGAAACTTGGTTGGAAACTTGAAATCATATAGTTGATCGACAGGTTGGAAAATAGTTCGGATGATGTTTCTAGGAGGCGGCTCCGCTTCAAGTAGGTGACTGCAGAGATGGTTACGGCGAAAACACCCAAGAAAAAACTGTTCGGAGAGAAGTGTGTTATGCTCGTTTTTAGGGAGCGTGTGGCCCTTACAAAGTAGATGCTCGTTGTAAGTTATCAGAAGGCATCCTGTTGTAGTCCGGAGTACGTTGTTAGTAAGGTCTGTACTCTCTACCACTGCTGCATACAGGCGACCATATTGAGCCGCCGTAGTTATCGCATTCGATGGAACGATGAGCTGTATGTGAAACGACGACATTGGAATAGTTCAGAGAATTAAAAGACAGCGTCTACGCTGGCTATTCATGTTGTTCGAATGGACGAAAAGTACTGAAAAGCCGGTAAGTAAAGTACTCGACGCAGTACCCACCGGGACACAAAGGAAGACCTGCACTCTGTTGGAAAGACCAGGTGGAGAAGGACCTTGCTGCCTATTGGTGTCGTATAGCGAAAAGAAGAAACGACTGGTTCGCTGTTGTTAATTCGGCTTTAACCGTTTAAGCGCTTTCTACGCCAGTAAAGAAGAAGAAGCAGAATTGCCAACAATATCCCTAGGTCTTTGACCCAAGTGCTGCCGCTGGCGAATTCAGGATTTTGTTACGGCGCTGTGCTTTTGTAGCAATCGTAGCTGTGTACGGAGTAAAAGAGTGCAGGATGTCGTCTGTGGTACCTAAAATTTTAAGATTATTTATATATTTTTATTCCAGTATGTACTAATTAGTCTAGTTGGTAAATAGGATGGCCGTGAAGAGTTTTAGGCACCTAGCACTAAAAAGCGCGAAATTTCTTGGAGATAGTCGCTCACTTTTAAACATATACCATCAAATTTTCCGACATCAATATCGTACAATAATTATATAAAGAAATAGAAACTTCTTCTGGCGATTGTGGGAGCTTTGAAATATAGTGAATAAGCAGTTAATTCTTCTTAATTTAGATTGTTCACCGCGAAATAAAACCGATGATTAACATCCGCTGAGTGATCCATCTCTTCAGTCATGGACTGAGCGTAGTTTCTTAGATGTCCGTAAGCAGCGCTGTATACAAGTAGTTATAGTTTCGAATTGAAGCCACGAATTATCTGAACTTTTATGACGGTAAGCGCTGTGGTGGAGCTGTGCTGCTTTACGGAAGCTGTTTTGGTATTTAGTCAAACCTCGCTTCAATTTCCGAACACATTTTTGTAAAATAAACTACTATATCTTATAGCTGTCGTACAAAGCAAATCGGATAACTATATCCTACAGTTTTCATACAAACTGAACGATCATACTCGTATTCAAGTTCTTCTAAGAAAACTTTTATAACTGGTGATCCAAGTAGAGGTATTTTTTCATAGCCACATTTGGGACGAAGAGCAACCTAAGAGTTTCAAGAGCTGCTTTTGCACCCAGAAAAAAACAACGGTTTGGTGTGGTTTTTGGGCCGGTGGAATCATCGTTCCATATTTCTTCAAAAATGGTGCCGATGAGAACGTAACCGTCAATGGCGACCATTCAAGCGCCATGATAACCGATTATTTGAAGCCTGAAATTGAAGTTCGTGATCTAGACGAGATTTGGTTTCAACAATACGGCAACACCTCCCATATATCATATCAATTAATGGATTTATTAAGGGAACATTTCGGTGAGCAGATGCTTTTTCGTACAAAGGGCAAATATCGGGAATAACTATTTCCTACAGTTTTCATACAAACTGAACGATCTTGTTTTAAGTTTTTTAAGAAAACTTTTATAACTGGTGATCCAAGTAGAGGTTTTTTTTCATAGCCACATTTGGGACGAAGAGCAACCAAAAAAGTTTCAAGAGCTCCTTTTCACCCAGAAAAAAACAACTTTTGGTGGGGTTTTTTGGGGCCGGTGGAATCATCGTTCCATATTTCTTCAAAAATGGTCCGATGAGAAGTAACCGTAATGGCGACCATTCAAGCGCCATGATAACCGATTATTTGAAGCCTGAAATTGAATTTCGTGATCTAGAGGAGATTTGGTTTCAACAAACGGCAACACCTCCCATATATCATATCAATTAATGGATTTATTAAGGGAACATTTCGGTGAGCAGATGATTTTACGTTTAGGGCCGGTCGATTGACCAACAAGATCGTGTAATATCACACCGTTAGACTATTTCCTGTGAGAATATGTAAACTTTAAAGTCAATGCGGACAATTGAACTTCGATTCAGACCTTCGAGGAAAATATCACGCGTGTCATTCGCCAGTTAACAGTCGAAATGCTCTTACAAACCATCGAATATAGAACTAATCGGATGAACCATCTGAGACGTTGCCGCAGTCAACATGTGAAAGAAAAAATCTTCAAAAAATGAAAGCCAAAGAATGTACTTTCGAAAGATAATAAACATTCCTCATTAAATTTGAAGTTTCTAAGTGTTTCCCTTACAAAACTCGGGAACTTCGAAATGGGGTCCTCTTTATTTGTCAAGGATGCAACCGAAGATAAGGATATTTCTTGTCCTATATTTTACTAACTCACCTCATCATAGTAGTCACTGCCATCTTTGAAGACGGATTCTGAAAAGATGAAAAATATAACAGCTTTGAGAATTACTTTTTTGTATTAAATATATGTATAGTACATGGGACATTATAAAATAAGAATAGAGCCTCCTCAACCATCGCACATAACAGTTTTCTCACATGCGAAATTTATCAAGGTCATGGAAAACGCCTACACACAACATTTCCCAAAATTCGTTGGACTTACGCGCTCACA
This sequence comes from Bactrocera correcta, assembly GCA_027475135.1. NCBI lineage: Eukaryota > Metazoa > Arthropoda > Insecta > Diptera > Tephritidae > Bactrocera > Bactrocera correcta. Next base: position 20,128 of record JAPZAG010000398.1, on the reverse strand, counting down.
TATTTGCAAAGGCAAAGGTTCAAGCAAGTTTGGCATTGATGCGTGCGGTAAACCAGCTCAATTGGCATTTGATTTTTCACCCATTTTTTAAGTGAAATGAATAAACGCATGTTTACAACATATACTACATATATGTATGTATATGAGCATGTAAATTCGTACGAAAGCGAAACAATTGCTCTGCTGGCAACATGCCAATTCGCAAATTAAAATGCATTTATTACTTTGACGGCGGAAAGCACCTTGAATTGTTTCAATATTGTTGTTGTTGATGTTATTGTTTGCCTGTAAGTCATTGACATGGAAATCAATAAGCGCAATAACAGTGGCGTTACTGATTTCTGCAAAAAATAAAAAATATTTCATTTGCCAAGTTATTGTAACGGCACTTAAGCTTTGGCACTCGTTAAATGTAAACTCGTTTCCGAATGGGGGCATTAATTGAAACTCACTCACGTACATATGTGCATATATTTTTGGTGCCTTTTGATTTTGTGAACAGCAATCTACGCTAATGTATTTCCGTTCGATTTGAACTCTTATTGCAATCTAAACTGCATAAGCGCTTGCGGATTTGAGGGGGAAAGAGTGTCGGACATTTATTTCGGCTATGAATGTCAAATGAAGGTGAACGGTGTTCAGGGTTTTAAGTGGAAGGATACATTTAGAAAGACTAAAAATATAGCAAAAGGCATTGAATAATCTGCCAGACATAAAATAATATGTTTTTATTTCATTTATTTTTTACCTTAAATTATTGTAAAAGCCTTTTAACACAGGTAACTTCAAAGTTGCAATAACTTCGTCAGCTCAGTGGAATATCCATATCCTCTAAGCTAAGCTACGAAAAAGTCAATAATCAACGTTCTATAACGTTCCCTATAAACTGTAACACTATTTTTGAAGAAAAATAGACCAATGATGCCCGTTCCCCATAAAGCATAAGTACTAAACTTGTGAGCTATCACTCCAAATGCGACGATTTTGGACCCATTCAACCAAGAGAGAGCTTCATTGCTGTACAAAGTTTTCTTGTGTTAAGATCGGTGACCATCTCGTTTTGAACTCATTCACCGAACATGCGACTCGCTTGAGAACAGTTCGGCTTCTATTCTGGAAAATGGCAACCAAGCTGAGTATAAAACACACTCAACCATTAAGTCGATAAGTCGGACCTAAAATCTCTAATCTATGACATATTTCATTAGGGCAGCTAGATTTCGGCGGTCCGACAAATTAGGGGAGAAAAGGGCGTGTGCAAAATTACGGATAGATATCTTAAAAACTGAAGGACTACTCCCATATAGAATCATGAACAAACAGACGGACATGACTAAATAGATTTAGCTTGTCTTTCTGATTATATATGGGGTATTCCATACCAAATCGACCACTTTTGAACCCGACCCCTTTAGATTTTGCTGAAACTTATCCATCCTTTTCTACCCTTTGAAAAATATTTTTGAGAATTTTTCCAAAATTTTTTATTCAACTTCAGAAAAGTTATAAATTTTTCAAAAAATGGCTTTTTTTATTTTCAAATAGTCATAACTTCTGTAGAAATTGGCCATTGGGGACCTTTTTTTAAATTTTTGTTTTTGAATGAACTTTTCGCAAAACATATGCGAAAAAAATTTACCACGTTCAATTATATAAAATAATCGTTTTTTTTTTAAGTTCGCCATTTATTTTTTTGTCCTTCAAAAAAACTTCAACTAATTTGACAACTATCCCTGCTAATCCCGGAATGGGCCGATTTTTTTTATATTTTTTTATTAATTAAAAAAAAAATTTGTCAAATTTTCAAAAATGAAAAAAAATTTTTAAATTTTATTTCTTTCATATAAAAAATATAATTTAACGATTTTATGATATAATATTCTCAATTTATAGACTTAATTTACGAATATTTTTTATAATATTTATTTTAAATAAATAAAAAAAATATAAAAAAATCGGCCCATTCCGGGGTTAGCAGTTGAGAAATTTGTTGAAATTTTTTTAAGAACAAAAAAAATGGCGAACTTAAAAAAACTAAAGAACCGATTATTTTATATAATTGAACGTGTTAAATTTTTTTCGCGTATTTTTTGCGAAAAGTTCATTCAAAAACAAAAATTTAAAAAAAGGTCCCCAATGGTCAATTTCTACAGAAGTTATGGTTATTTGAAAATAAAAAAGCCATTTTTTTTTTTAAATTCATAGCTTTTTTGAAGTTGAATAAAAAATTTTGGAAAAATTCTCAAAAATTTTTTTCAAAGGGTAGAAAAGAGTGGATAAGTTTCAGCAAAATCTAAAGGGGTCGGGTTCAAAAGTGGTCGATTTCGTATGGAATACCCCATATGTATGTATATACGTACCTCCTCGATCGAACAATAAAAAATCGCACACATTTTTGGTTTTAAATCCAGTTACAATCGGGGCTCTATGCGATGGTGCAGTTTCATCGTGCAAAATCCACGAACTGTGCTTCCACAACCCCAGCCATTTTCGAAGGATGCTCTCACGCAAACCCCTCAATACGACCAAATAGAACTCCTTATTGACCGTCTGTCTCTCCTGTAGAAATTTATGATACACCAAACCACGAATATTGAAAAAAAGATATGAGCATCACCTTGATTGACGCGTTTTTTTTTGGTTTTGGCTCGATTTTTTTCTCCATTCCGATGATTGTTGACTTGCATGTCTAACTCATAAACCCATGTCTCATCGCCAGTTTTAGTACTCTCCATAAATGTAAGAATTCGCACGATCAAACATGTTTAAATAGACTTGTATGAAACAAAAAAAAATCAGCTTGTTCGGAATGAGTCGAGCAATAACGCGAAAATTTTCAAACAAAAGCCTTGATTCGTTTTTCAACCAATCTTTCGACAACTTCTCATGATCATAGCGTTAGAATCATTAGTTTTAGACTTAAGTTTACTCTTTCTTTAAAAAGAATATTTTCTTCTTTTCAATGGACAAAATTTAGACTTTATTTACGTACAACCGTAACATAAAAATAATTTCTTTGGCTTTAGGAGGTATAACTACTTATCTCACAACTCGCTGATTTTTAACTAGCATATGAGCATTACACAGAGAAAATTTAACTCGAATACTTTTGCTGCAATACATTTTGCTTATGGCCCGAGACATAACACAATGTTCATAAATTTTTTGGCCATAAAAAGCCACCGTAAATGCACACTCCAGCGCGCCACAGCAAAGGCAAGCCTGCAGTGCAAAATAAGCATTAAGCCAGAAATTTGCGAGCACACTTTAGATAAACTACAAAAACAAAAAAATTTAAAAAACTGTTCGTATCAATTTGCCAAGCATTCTGTTTCACACAGAATTTGCGATAAAAATAGCAAACTAGTAGCATATGTTCGGATTTCGTGCAGATAATAAAAATGGTTACTCTCCGCTTGGTTCGTGGCGTATCATTTACAATGTCTTTAGTTAACTGTTTGTGCAGCATTTCTCACAAAAAACATACATACAAATGGCTAGCACAGAAATATATACAAATATGTGTTTATATGTATGGGTTAGAGCTTTTTTGTTTTTGGTTGTGTGTTTGAATGCACTTGAGCCACTTACTAAATCGTCTTGCAATTGCCTTACTTTTGTTTAAAGCAGAGCGAAGAGTGGAAGATAAATGGCTTGAAGGCAATAGTAACAGACTATATATACATATGTTATATGTATGTGTGTATATACTTGCATGTGTCAGAGTTACACTAGTGATTATATTCATAGGCGTTAGAGACACTTTACACCCAGAGGGAATACATACAGCTGCCATACAAACAGATCGATCGATCATTTTTCATTTGGGAAGATATCTTCACGAAATTTGGCCTATGTGGTTTTACAAAGCACTGCTACAATCTCCATATATATTGTTCAGATAGGACCGCTATAGCATATAGCTGCCATACAAACTAAACGATCAAAACTAAGAAAAAAATATTTGTATACCCTTGTATGCCATAAGTAGTGCACTTGTATTATAGCTTGACCAAATATTGTAAGCGTCCCTTCACTCTCTCACCGCAATTATGCGTACTAAGAAACCATTCTAGAAATTTTCCGTTATCTACACTAATATTATAAAGCGGAAAGATTTGTACCTATTTTTTTGTGTTTGTATGTTTGTAATGAATTGGCTCAAAAAGTGCTGGGCCGATTAAAAAAATTCTTTCACCAATAGAATGCTACATTCCTCCAATTTGACATAAGCTACAATTCATTTTGAAAAAAGTTAGAGATCCTTGCTAAAATTTGAACAATGTACCCGAGGTTGTAAAAAAAGGAGTCTTAAAATGTAATGTCTTTCGTCGAATGCGCTGCCGAAACTATTAGCGATAGAATAAAATAATGTGCAACAATATTGAAGAACATCATAAAATGTACAAAAAACTCCGCGGTACGGACAAAAATTACATTGCCGAAGACAAAAATTGGTGGTTCGATATCAATTCCACCCCCCGTTTATCAATTCATGGAAGATGAACTCAACACGAATGTTCAGACCTTGGCCAAATTATCGTAACTACGATTTCTTAAGTGCACGTGCAATGTTAGCTGCCAAAAATACCGATGTTGTTGACTTAAACTGGAAGATTCAAAGTCAAATTCCGGAAGACTTGCGCTCATACAAATCGATCAATAGTCTTGACAATGAAGACGACGCTGTGAATTATCCAATGGAATTTCTAATTCTTTAGAGAGACTTGGTATGCCACCGCATCATTTGCGTCTCAAAGTTGGATCCGTCGTTATTATGTTTCGCAATCTTCATGCGCCGAAACTGTGTAATAGAACCCGACTGATTATGATACAGTTATCGAATACAAGTGAACAGCCATTTCAGTTCAAACTTATTCCGATTCTAGGGTAAATTGCATTTGAGATGACAATCTACAGGACACAAGGATAGTCGCATAGTGTGTGGCATAAATTTGGAAATGCTACGTGTTTTTCACACGGCCAGATATTCGTGGCGTGCTCAGGAGTTCGAAAACCATATTTTCTGTACACCGGAACAGAAACCAAAAAATGTTGTTTATCAAGCTGTGTTGCAATGAAAAAAAAATTAAATGATAAATTTAACTTTCTTTTCATTCCAAAACACATAATTTCACGCAGGGCAACGGCTGCGGGATCAGCTAGTACAAACATAAATATGTTTTTCCAGTGGCACGTAGCGCCAGCAGCGAAATCATTAGTTGAATATGCGATTCGTAGGAGTGATAAGGATTTACATTTTCTATTTTGTTGCATACGCGCACATTTGGCATTTTACTACTTGCCATTTGCCACTTGCTGCCAGCTTACCAGCCATCAACTGGCAGCTGCTCGCCAAAGCATGCACAAGTGCAAACGTGTTGGTGTGTGTGTGTAAATACTTGCACTTTTATTTGCATACATATGTATATATGTATGTATATTGCCGTCAGTATGCTCATTGCATTTCAAAGAACTTGTGGCATGTTGCATGTTGCACTTTGTTGTTTGCATGCTTTGGTTGTTGCGCTTTTTGTTGTTGCTGCTGATAAAATGCACAACTTCGGGGCAATGTAAGTACTTCACTGCTGACGTTATCTTCAACAAGTTTTATTGAAAGTGATCGAGCGCACTTAATATGCCAGCACGAACGAAGAGCGGCAACAACATTAACAGCTACAGCTACAGCAACAGCAACAACGAGAAAAACTACTACAACTTTGTGTGCGGGGTAAGGGCACCGCACTTATAGACTTATAGAAAAAATAATAGTTTTACACCAAATACACTTTACAAAAAGTAAAAAAAAAAGAAACAAAACAAAATTGTTTGTTCGTTTAAGCACTATCTAAAGGGTATGTTAGGATGGTAGGAAGTTAGAGTTAAGTCTTGATCCAAAAGGATGGATGGAGTCATGTGTTCACGTTCACGTAAGTGAGGAAAATTCGCTAAGTGGTGCTCACTTGGTAGCGGCCAGAATCGATTATTTTACATATGGTTCAAGCAGCTCACGACTTCCGGTCTTAGATCAAGTATCTTCGGGGTAGCCAACAAATCCAATCCCTTTTGCAGACCAGCTAAGGTCAGAAGACGAAATATTCCTCTCCTGGGTTGTGCGCTTGGTTTGAGAAAAAACGCAGCCAATGAGAAGGAAACAAAAGCCTCGGACGAGAGAACTCGCTTTTGATGTCGACCATGGCAAGCGTACAGTATTAAAGATTATGATATGATGGCATACACCTGGAATGTCCGGTTCCTTACTTGGGAAGGTGCCGCTGCCTAGCTGGGTGATGTTCTCGAAAGAGAAGAACGATGTGAAGGAAGACCGGAGCATATTCTTGTAGAACACAAGGAGGTGATCTAGTGATTGTTGCCCAGAGTGTACTGAAATTATGGAGTGCACACTTCTTCAACCTTCTGAATGGCGGTCAAAGCATAGCACCAGGAGATGGTGAATCCGTTTCCCCATTGGATAACGATAGAGCTAACTTTCCATTGATCCACTATGAAGAATCTCAAATAATAATTACCCATCTGAAGAACAACAAAACGCCGGAGCCGATGGATTGCCGGCCGAGATATTCAAACACAGCGGCGAAGAACTGATGAGGAGCATGCATCAACTTCTTTGTAAAATATGATCTGTTTAAGTATGCTCTGTCCAATCCATAAAAAGGGAGACCCCACAAATCTGCACCAACTATAAGTTTCTATCGAGCGTATTGTATGAAAGATTAAACCCCTGGAAAATCAAAAACTGAGGAGATATTCACCATTCGCCAAATTTCGGAAAAGACCCATGAAAAGAGGCTCGACATACACCATCTCTTCGTCGATTTTAAAGCAGCTTTTAACAGCACGAAAGAACGCCGCAATGTCTGAATTTAGTATTCCTGCAAAACTGTGTATAAACTGACGTTGCGTAATGCAAGGATCCAAGGATCTGGTAGTTAACGAGGATATTAAGACGATATATCTCCTGTCATCAAACAAACAGCCGTCGAAGTCGTAAATAATCTATCTTGGCTATTTTCTTCTATTCATTGGGGGTGTTTTTTAAGTGGCGGGTCCCAAGCCCAGCGTACAACCCTGCGGAGTATTGATTCGCCTTCTCTCTTTAGCTTGGCTTCAAACCACGGGCGCGCTGTTGAAAACTCGGCTATAATCACGTAAGCGGTATCTACGGCAGTAAATAAAAAGAGGATATAATAGTTTGTCAAAAAAGTCTTGCGGTATTTTCGCTAGTTGGCGCTGAAAGCGCGTAGTTCAAGTTTTATTCGTCGCATCGGGTCATGCTATACCATTTTGGAAAGCTCATTTCACGCGCTAACACGTGTTTGATAGATTGTCGTTTCTTTTAAGTCGTTCGTGAATTATAGCGTCGCAAACATGGAGCAAAATAAAGAGGAAATACGGCATATTTTACAGTACTACTACGATAAAGGCAAAAATACATCTCAAGCCGCCAATAAAATTTGTGCAGTTTATGGACCCGATACAGTTTCCTTTTCCACCGCACAGCGATGGTTTCAACGTTTTCGTTCTGGTGTAGAGGTGGTCGAAGAGGCGCCACGCTCCGGAAGGCCTGTCGCCGAAAATTGCGATAAAATCGCTGAATTGGTCGAAAGAGACCGGTATAGACCGTTATAAACCATTTGAAGAAGCTTGGAGTCACTAAGAAGCTCGATGGATGGGTGCCACACAAATTGATTCAATAAAAATACCGCAAGACTTTTTTGACAACCCATTATTACTGGCAATCAATATCAGTTGCACTCATCTAAAAAAAATTAATAATTTTAAAAATTATTTCGCCAGTTTATGAAGATTACTCATACCTATATGTATGTTGTCATCACAGTCAATAGTTGCGGTACTCAAATTCAAAACCTTGAAAGGTCCTTGAAAAGAAAGGTTAAAAAAAAAACACATTTATTTCCTAAAAAAAACCGCTACGTCAAATAAGACCTGTCATAAATTTCCACTGAGCGTTGTCGACATGCTAATTCCGTTCATATGAAGCCGAGTTTCGAAATTTGCATTTAAATGAACTGTAATGTGACAAGTGAGTGAGCGAGCGAGCGAGTGACTTATACAGAAAAATGAGAAAAAGGAGAGTTAAGAGGAAACGCTCATTATTTGCTTTTGTTGTAATTTTATTGTAATTTATGTCAAGCTACTGAAGTCATTACAAGTCTAAAGCGGAATGGCAAATAATGAATAATTTTGAGTAGTTCTTTTTTTTGGGATTTATTTACAATTCGGTTGAGGAGTGTGTAGGGATTCATTGAACTCTTGTGCTGTTGAGATTTGTGGGTGTGAGTACACAGCAGTGTGAGTAGCGCTGCAGAAAGCAAATTAGATACGCAACAGTGAGCATTCATACTCTCAAGAGAGTATTTACGGTTTTCTTTTTTTTTTTGTTTTTCTTCAATGAAATCTAGGAATGTCATTCGTTTGTTATTGTTTTCTCTTACTCTTCGTTATTCGTACACTGAAAAAACAAATATGTGTGTGTCTGTGCGGTAACCTTCTACGCGTACAAGGTGAAGTGTCAATGTTGGCGAGGAAATAAGCCAAAGCCAAGCAAGCTGGCGCATTAACGCGATAATCGCGTGGGCATCTCACTCATTACGCAATTTGTCCAGCTGTAACAAAGCAAGCGGTGCTCATCAGCAGACAAAGCTTAACAAAAACAAATAAAAACAACAACAACAAGAAAATACAACAATAATTTTATTAAGCTGCCATAACGAAATTATTTGCCACGCGCAAAAATATGCGCACAAATTCAACACCCAAGGACTCGGTTGCATCTTTCGGCTGCACCACCAACCTTATTGGCGCGTAGTCAACCAGTTCCCAACAACAACACCATAGCTGGCAACATGAATCTCTGTTATGTTTTAATAAAAAATTTATGCACAATAATTCATTTCCGTGTGAGAACAAATTTGTTTTAAGCGTAATAAATGCGAGAGTTGTTAAAGGAATGATGGCGCCGTCCTTGCAAATATTGCTTGCAGCATTGAAATATTATATATGTGTTTTATTTGCTTCAATATCAACTATATGCACTCGCATTTGAAGGTCAAAGGGTTTTTGACATTGAATGTAAAAATATAAAATTTGAATGTGCAAATATTATTTATAAAGAATTAAGCGCAGCTATTTAAAGCAGGTACTATTTAAATAAAATTAATATACTCTGAACAGGGTATATTAGGTTTGTCACGCGGCTTTGTAACGAACATTGTAAATAAAACGCAAAATATTTAATTATTCATCAATATTTATTTTTACGCCCCCAAAGTAATCCCCACCAAGAATTTACTTCTGTATTTAAAAAAAGTCACACGCTAGACAGAAATATGAACCGAAGGAGCCAGTTTTCAGAGGCCATCTAACAAACATATAGTATATTTTAGAATAAATATTTAAGGTGATATTCTAGTCAAGAATTTTGAAAAATTCGATTTTTTTCATATATTTAAAGTCTAGACTTTCAAAAATATGACCTTGGAAGGATTTTTCAAAATTCGCCTTATTTTCGGAGATACAGCCGATTTTGTGAGGTGGCGTCCGTGTTCGCTAGAATTGTCTCCTAAACTTTTAACGCGTTTTTCTCGAAACTTCTTTTTTCCACACGGTACCGGCATTATCTCAAATTCTATACAACCGATTTACTTGAAATTTTATGTAAACCTTCTTTATATAATCCTTTATCGTTCCTACCAGCATCGTGTCAAAATTTTTGTTTTTAATATTATAAAAAAATTCAGGAATTTTACAAAAAAAAGTAAAAAATTATTTTTATTTTCAGGCGGTCGCCATTTTTCAAAAAAAAATTTTGTTCACGGCCTACAACAGCTTCCTTACTGATTACGAATTTCTTTTGATTTTTTGTTTTTTTTTCAGACCACCAGGAGAGTCAGAATCAATGTCACCAGGATGCGCCATTGTTTTTACACCTGACCCCCCCTTCTAATTATTTTAATTTTTCATATTTTTTTGTAAAATTTGTTTCTGTATTCTTAAGATATCAATAAAAACACCATAAAAAATGGATAGTAAATATATTTTTGTTTTTTTTTTTTTTTTAATAAAATTCGAAAAACTGCCCAAAATTTGATTTATAGAGAAGAATACCCCCTTAATATAATTTGAATATTTGTTTTACAAATTAACATTTTTTTCGAAATTTAAAGATTTTTCTCTTTTGAAACCAATAGTTATAAAATAACCTATAATTATTAATTAGCCGCTGTAATTTTTAAATAAAATATAAAAAATTTAATTAACTAATTTAAACATAAAAAAAAATTATTTTCGTTAACACTTAATTTTTATGAATTTATATTTGCATTAAAAAGTTAAAATAATTTGTATAAGCTGCAGAACACACACCCTTCATATATTCCACTACCCCCACCAAACCAGCATATTAGTGATATGAATAATAAATGTGAGTGAGTAAATAGCCAACAGCATAGTTAATGTTTGCTCAATAAAGAAAATCCACTATACGCTTAAAATTCAAAACAAATTCAATCAATGGGAAGGAAAGATTTCAGTTATTGATAAATGCTTTCAACTGTTACAAATAGTCACGTATACGACCCGGTGTACCCGCTGCGGCAACCCGATTAAATGAATGCCGCACTGATGTGTGAATGAGGCAAAACACAGATAAAGTGTAAAGGACCGTTACACACGAGCTAGTACACCCACACATATATACACACACACACACATGAATGTTTATGTATTGCAAATATTTGTATTTATCTAATAAATGTGCGCTTTATGGAAAAAATGGGGTTAACTAGCAAACCCTCTGTGGACTGAGTAACCCTGTTGATACTACGCAAATTTGTTTTTATAAAGTGCTGAAATATAAACACCTACACTTGAGAATGTGTAGGCAAGCATATAACGGTCGGTGTGTATAATGTCACATATCGATAATCGAAAAGGTAGCCCTTTTTTGTCTACTTTACCGTTGAATAACTTTCGGGGCTTGCTTTAAAGTGAAAAAAATTAGCACACACAATTTTTAGGTCGATCGAATGAAATTTTCATTTCACTAACTTGCCGACATTGCCTACATCCACACACACACACACACGACACTTCAATTTCCACTCAAGAGGAAATGCGTTTTCTCGTCTTTATGGGCGTCGAGGGGAATTCGGCGTTGTCACATTTTTCAATTACCGCACGAACGCAACCGAGGCATTGGCAATGCATAGGAGATGCCAAATAAGCAGTCAAATAGTCTGGCAAATAAACATTATATTAGAAGCGCACACGCACACATATCTACAAATATACATGCACACATACAAGTGTGTGCTTATGCATGTCGGCTGAACATTTCTTCCCTAAAATAAGTTTTATTTTTGCCAAAGAAGATTCGCAACCGAAACGTACATTTTGCGTGACACGCCGCAGACATTTGCACACACGCAAACAATTTGCGCTCACGGCATGGAGCGGCGCCAAGGCAGAAGACCGCTAAGCAAACATATTGTTGTTGTTGTTTCAGTTTTTTCGCTGTGGAATAAAGTAGGAAATGTCATGCAAGATGTTGCTCGACTTATGTGTAGCAGTGTGAGTATTTCTGTGGCGTAAAGGCCTGACAGTGCAAGTGAAATATTCTCTGGAGTGGAAATGCAAAACTGCGCATTAACACATCGACAAGTCTTGAAGCGGTAAGCTGAGAAAATTTAACTGGTGGGCGCACGCACGATATGTTGAATCAATAAAATTAAGGGCGTTATGAATAATTGAAGCAGGCCACTTTTATGGGAGCATTTTTGAATGCTGTAAAGTTTTTCTCCGCATTAACGCGATTAGTTTAAGGAGCAAAAAAATTTTAAATAAAGAAGAATTGATTTATGAAATTAAGTGATTGAAAGAAATTTAGTAATCAATTCTTTTCTGGTTTAATGGGGAAGCAATATTTCTTATGGGCGCTGTCACACGTTCAATATTTATTGTGATATTTGGATCGTGATCCATATTGATGATTGCGGAATCGCGTTGAATGCTACACGTTCAATAGTATGCGCTCCCAAGTTTTTAAGTCTTGACCACCCAAAAGCCGGACAGAGCAGTCAAGAAGGAAGCGTTGAGTTGTCTCCACCTTATACACAACTTCTGCAGATGGCGTCGGATAAGACTAACCGGCAATGGCCTGTTAAAAGCTCCACAAATAAGGAAAGCTTAAGATTCGTAAAAAAACTCAATGCACGTCTTCTCCAACGGTTCCTTCCTACCCACAACTCTTTCGACAGTATTTGGGCATAGAAGGAGCCGCCAGAGTTCGGTTTTGTGTCTCCTTGATCCAAGTTTTCCGGTATGAAGTCAATTTGTGTGAGGATTTCCTAGTCTTCTGACATGTATTCTTTAAGGAACCCAGATTCTCTGAGTCTGATAGCAACTTTCGCAGCCATACATTTTCCGACGATGTCTACGCTCAAAATGTATAAGATGACGTTAAGATAGTTGCAGTGGACCTTAGCGCACCGCACATGCTGATTAGCCCGTTGAACTCTGTGGAATTTCTTTGCGAGAGTGGTCTTTTCTAGAGCCCTCCATTACATAAAAACTAAATAGAACTTAATGGTCTTGACTGTGGTGTCATAAAGCCAGAGGACCATTTTCGGTGAGAGACCTCAACTTCTGCCAATGACTCCTGTACAGCAGTACAGTGTTATCGATGCCTTCTTTGGTCACTCCTCGATATCCGGCTTCCATGAAAGCTTCCTATCCAGGATGAGCTCTAAATATTTCACTGTATTCGCCGGTTGCAGATGGATGTATCCTCTCCTTAGACTTTTAAGCAGGTCTTTAACGTCCAGGATCCATAGAAGTGGAAAGAGAACTCCACCTTGTGGCATTCCCTTATTCATATTTTGTCGAGCACATGCGTGTTCCATAAAAAAATAGTTATAGCTCCTTACGAAGTCAAGTCTCTATTTCTTGATTCTTATAAACATTTATGAAATAATCACAAGAAAATAGTGTGACTCAAGTGAGCTGAGCTTACGCTCTGTGTTGTGACGCCTAAGATTTCTGTCCATGATTTATTTTTCTAAATCAACTAATGGAATTTAACTTGAGCATAACATCCTACGCAGACACCCAGTGCAACCTTCGCAGTAAACTTGCAACCACTTTGTGACCCTTCTCATAACAGCAGACGTCACGTGTAGCGTAGGAAGATATTAAATGCTTTACAAGTTCAAAGGCAACCGTAGGGTTTCCTATTAAAATTGTATTTCCGCCCACAAGCAAGAGAAAAAATAGCAGCTCGCCATTCGACAAAATGCAACAATAAGACAAGAAATGAGCAACAACAAACTGGTTAAAGCAATAAAGGGACAAAAATGCAAACCATACAATAATATGAATGCGAAGTTCAGCAATCCAGATGCTGGCGCACCATACATTAAAAGTGCGGTATCCTCGAAAGGACGAAGGGAGACAATAGGGCAAAGCAAACTTTTTCAAATGTCAGCATATTGTCAATGGTAAATAGTGCGCTGGATTGTGTTCCTGGAATGACATAGACTAAGAGAATATCAGCATAAAAAATTTGCTGATGTGACGTCATTATAACGGTTCTCATTATTTGAGAATTCACATTACTCGTAAAAGTACTTAAAAACTTATTATATCCTTAGGTAGGCAAAAATTCCTCGTAGCTGAGTCATTACATTGCAGGCAGACGGCTCCTAGCGAAGGCTGACGTATTTTCCCAATCACCCCTTATGTTGGACTGCTTTATATACATCCTCAGAAGTAGTAGAGTGGGTAACACAACGGCCATTGCCTGACGGTATGTGTAAAACGCTGGGGGTACAGACCACCGAATCAAAAACTCAACATGGAGGTTCCAACTCTGGCTACAAGAGAAGGCCCCGAAGTAGCCAATAAAGGAGAGGTTGGAGACAAAAGTACAAGGCGACGGTAGGAATATGCAACCGTAACGAAGACAAGTCCAGTCTCAAGAAAGAAGAAGCAAAACGGATAGCTTGTACTATAGAAGAGACGAAGAACAGCCGGATATACTTCGCCACTCGAAATTGATGTAATGTCTCGGATCCAGGGTAAGCTAATCATATTGAGGAGCATGTCGCTGAAAAGAGGCAGGGCTCGACGATGAGCGAACCGAAAGCGCCTTCGAAAAAGAGGTATTGCAAAGACGTAGCCGGGAAGCTAGACGTCAAGAATGCGGGGGACAAACCGACAAATGAAAATGAAATGTAACAACGACCCGACGCTAAGGGAGGCGGCCAGAACGTATCAAAAGCTGTAGGAAAGAGCGAAACTGGAGGTGGTGGACCACTGCATTATTCTATCGGTGACAAAAGCAAGGCTAACGATACCCCGCATAGTGGACCCGGAACATGCCTTGCGGCTGCGGTGTTAAGCGTGACTAAATCGATCAACGAAGATGAAGGCCAAAGTCACACTCTCCAAACCAATAAGGCGGCAGAAGATATCCTTTATGCGAAGTTCAGGAAAGTGGCTGAGACGTCGGAAACGTGTTCGCCTCAAAAAGCGCAACTCCACGGGCAGCAACAAAAAGACGTTAGAGATGGTTGAAGTAGAAAATGAGATCGCACAGAAGAAATCATGGCTATTTCACTCGTCCTAAAGAAGGTGAAGGAGAAAGAACCCATACAGCAGTCTGATAGTACAAATCCAAGAGCTGAGGGTACTCCAAGTAAACCTCCACAAAAGTAAAATCGACAGTGCCGAGCTTCTTCTTGATTTAGAGAGGGGCGGCTACGACGTAGCTTTAGTAAAGGAACCATAGATTGTATCGGGTAACGTGGTCACTGATCGCTCTCTATCCCTTGCCCGATGATTTGAAGAGGTCGAAGTTCGTTCAGGACGAGCATGTCTTCAATGATCTTTTGACCGTCTCCGAAGGATGTGTAATAAAATCTTTTTTGCTTCACACAATAGGAAATAACCCTAATGTACATACTTACCATATATGGTATGCGCCACACAAATGCATGCGAATGTTATCTTTACTTCGCAAATAAATGTACATATGTAAATACACAACATATTGAATGGCAACCACGGCCAACGACGCACCTGTACGCAAAATATTCTGCTGAGATACGCAAAACACCAACAACAAAGCGTGTAGCTGATTTTTGCCGTTTTTTGATTTTCACTTTTTATTTTCTACAATAAAAAGCAACAACAAATAATAATAGCCAACAAGCAGTGGAAGAAACCAATAGCAATTGAGGCAGCAGGGGCAGTAAGTCATATTGCGGAACCGCATAAGTCATGCGACTTGACATTTATGCACAAATACGAAAACTGCTCTATGCAGAGTTATGCGTGGAGGGGATGCGGCGCCGCCTGCCGCCTGCCCATTCATATGGAAAAGTGTGGGTACTCAGGAATACACAAGATTACGCGGGGAAACATGCACACATATTGGAGAGCATATTTCCGTTTCACACACACGCTCACACACACACACACATAGGCAAGATTGCTTTCAGTCAGCAGAATCTGCCGTTGTATGTCCACGTGGTCTGGCAACATGAACATTTTTCAACCTTCCATTATATTAAATTTTTCTAAACACAATTTCAGCTTGCAGATGGCAAGTAAGCAAAGTATGAGTGTGTGTGTGAGTGTGTGTATGGAGCAAAACAATTTCTCAATTTATGTTATTTTTAGTGCTGCAGCGACCCGATTTCGATTTTACGATTAGCAATTTGAGGTAAATACGCAGGGACATATGAAATGTGTCTGCATGGAGAACAAAATAGAATTTTGTTGGGTGGGATAAAGGTGAGTTATTTCAAACAAATGTTACTCATTATGGATGTGCTTTGAATGGTGTGTATGATGTACTCACTCTAAAATTATATTCAAACAACTTCGCTTGAAAGAAAATCAAACCAAGAAAGGAAACCAAGATTAAATTTAAGGTTTTAAGTGCTACTAAATGATTTTTTATTGAACTCCATATCTCAGCTAATAAGTTCAGTAGGGAACATGCAAAAACCTACCGATGAGCTGTGATATCAATTGAGAAACATTGAGTCGACAGTGAAAGTATTTTGTATAGCCTTATTCTATCAATGCTAATAAATGCGCTCTCTAATAGACTGAACCCATCAATACCATGTGTTGAGAATTCGCAGGTACCTTCATAGTTCCAGAATATTATCGTTAGATAATTATAAAAATTATGTGAACATACAACATCTGATCAAATTTGACCCGGACTAAGAAAAAATAACATACTTTCAAAGCTGGTGTGCTTTTATACTTATGAACGAGATCTAGCCAGTGTAGCCACTGTCTTTTAATTCACTGAACTATTTCAATGTCGTCATATATTTCGTACAGCTCATTTTCCATCGACTGCGGTATTCGGCGTAGATACTGCGTAAAGGGCCATAAATCTTACGCAAATGTGTCTCTTCTAACACAGGCTCATTAGGAGTTGTCTCTGCACCATATAGCAGAACGGGGATGGTGAGAAACTTGTAGAGTTTGATCTTTATTTACTTCTTTACTTTACTTCTCAATTGCTTACTCGGTCCGAAGTAGCAGCTATTGGCAAGAGTAATTCTGCGTTGGATTTCGAGACTGACATTGTTGTTTGTGTCAATGCTGGGTTTGGACCAACCACCTAAAAAGAGCCACCTATGAAAAGGAAACATGTTTCAAGTTTAGTAAAACATTTTCAGAAAAATTTTATCTGAATTCTGCGTTTGCACGATGGTGCTTTCTATCGGACTAAATTCTATGCAAACCATTTTAACAACAAAGAGGTTGTTAGGGAGGATCGAGTTCGCGCTCGAACCAATAATGACGCTTGCTTTCTTTGGAAATGACTAGTAGTCCCAAACTCATCCTTGCTGAATTTAGTTAGGAGAAAAACATACAGTTCATTTCGGACCACCAAATAAGTTCTGATTCTGTATATACTGTTGGCGGACAGCAGCTTATGGCCCCTCGTCTTTAGTGCAGAGATGCACAATACTACTCTGCCACAGATCTTGGATTAGGACGACATCGGCTCATCTTCATACTCAATATTTTCATGGATCAATACTGTGCCCACACTGCTTCTGAAAGTAACGAGTCCACTTCTATGACCGATATGGCCTCAGTTCCCTTCTTTTCCTTCTCTCCTATCGCTCCAGTAGACTGTGGGATATCGCTTTAGTATCGGTAGGGAGGATGCTAAGCACCATATTCTCAAAGCAAAGACTGATGGCACCGTTTTAGTGAGAAAACCAACAGACTTCTTGTACAGGAGAATAAGCACCGATGTATATAATTCATCGCCTTTCTCGAGCCTTTTGACCCACCAGCCGCGAGTTGGTTGAAGCGAAATCTCTGCAGGAGAGAAGGTCCGGAAGGACATCAGACGCGAACGCATGGGCGCAGTGATATATCCAGCTTGGGCAAAGCGTTTAGTCTAGCTCCTTTTCAGACCCCTCCAACCCTAGCTTTTGCTTCCTTACACAGGAATGCCGACCCATCGTTGACACACACCTAATTAGCTTGTATACACCATGGTGTTAGTCAACACTCTTACACCTGAAAGGTGACAAGGGTTGACCACTGTCATGAACCACTCAAATACTCAAAAAATTAGCACGATAACAATGTCTCACTAAATATAAAGACCGTAAAGTTCGTTTCAAATCTATAGATGCCCAAAATTGACCCATAAATAACAAAAAGAGCATAAGTTCATAGTATATGTATTCGATGAACATTACCGACATTTATGGACGAGGGATGAATGAGTGCTTAAAAGAGCAACCAAATAAATACATAGTTGCAGATATGATGAGTGCTTGATGGAATGGTCTATTTGCCCGGAATTGTTGCTGAAGTACATACACTTAAATACTTATGATTCCATTGATGACTTGGCAGAATATGGAACGGCAAGAAAATTTGTAATTATTTGCATGTATGTGTGCGTAAGGTTGTCGGTCTGTGAAGGATGCAATTTGCAAAGGCAATCGAATTCGAGCTCCAAACAATTTCCGTTCAATTACATACATATATATATACATGTATTCAATATATACATGTATTCAATATATACATGTATTCAATATATACATACATAAGTATTAAGTATGTATAAGTCCAAATGGAGCAACACGCGTTGATTTGCGTCGATTTCTGCATACGAATTACTTGGGCAACACGACGTCTGCTATTGATTGACGCATAGAAGCGACAACAATTCCGATAATCAAGCACACTTTCTCCAAAGGATATTTGCGGTTATGAGCACCATCGGCCGCTTGTCCGCACATTGCAAAACCGAGGGATATTCCTTCGTAGAATATGTTCTACTATGGACCAAGCAAATAGAGATAGGGCAGGGAAGCGTGCTCCACTCAACAAATAACCGAAATACAAAATATCATCGCTCAGCAATAGCAATAAAACCAGCAATCGCATTGCATAATGCAATAAAATGACCAGCGGCGTTGGGGGAAGACACACAATAGCAACAAATAACTTACAATAACAACAATGTTGCTAAGGACAATGGTCGGAGGGGAAAACCGGAAACATCACGTAATGGATTTATTTACTCTTCGTGTGCTTCTTTTCAACTTTTTTCGCATGTTGCTTTTTTTATATTTTATTTATACAAAGCGAATTGTTTGATTACACTTATAACGGTACTTCCACGGTAGCCAATTGTACCGTTAGTCTGCAGGAAGTAGCCGGCAAGTATCGCTTTCGGCATTATGATACGAGTGCCAGTGGGAGTTCACGATGACTGTCCGGTGAATGGAAATTGGCTGCTTTTATTGCAGTGGAGTTATGATTTGCGATTATTAGCACGCTCACTGGGCCCGCTGCACGTACACTAGGTCCCCAATGCGGTGCGGTATTAATCTGTGTTGTATCATGGAGTTATGCGAAAATATTTGCCAGAGGAGAAAAACACAGCAAAACAAAAACACTTGTGTGCAACAGAGTTGCTTTCTGGTATAACGAAGCCAAATTGAGGCATTTCCTGTTTAATGAGTGCTTACAGTGGAATTTAGAAAGGGTATATGTAATGCAAAAGTATCCCCTTGAGATGGCTATACCCAATCCATGGCGACGAAGCGGACGTTTCAATTCCCGACTATGAAGAAGTTTGAATAGTAATTACCCGTCTGAAGGTCATTTAAAGGCGGGACCGATGGATTGCCGGCCGAGTTAATTAAAGCAGCAAAGAACTGATACGGAGCATGCATTTTGGCCTGATTCAACAACTGACCAGATATTGGAAAAGACCCATGAAAGGAGGATCGACACACACCACCACTTCGTCGATTTCAAAACTGCTTTTGACATGACGAAAGAGA
This sequence comes from Bactrocera correcta, assembly GCA_027475135.1. Taxonomy (NCBI): domain Eukaryota; kingdom Metazoa; phylum Arthropoda; class Insecta; order Diptera; family Tephritidae; genus Bactrocera; species Bactrocera correcta. The sequence goes on along the minus strand of JAPZAG010000398.1, from coordinate 734 downwards.
GCTGCCTTAAATTATTATGTCTGAATTTGGTAACCCTGCAAAACTAGTACGGTGGTGTAAACTAACAAGCAATAACAAAAACTCCTTCAGGATCGGGAAGAACTATTCAGAGCCGTTCGGTTCCAAACGAAGTTTTAGACACGGAGACTCCATCGTGCGACTTTTTGAATCTAATAATTCGATTTGTAGAACTAAACAGAGAAGGTACAATTAACTATAAGAATGCACAGCTCCTGGCGTACTCCGATGTTATTGATGTCTTTGACTTCAAAAACCGCGCCGTTAGTTCTGCTTTCCAGGGACGTGATAAGGAAGCCAAGCAAATGAGTTTGGTAGTGAACGAGGTCAAGACGAAGTATCTCCTCCCATTTGGCTCCCATGTCACTGTTGACAGTCATAATTTCGAAGTCCAAACTCTACAAGTCAGTCATCATCCCCGTCCTGCTATCTGCACCATCAGATGTATGTGATGAGTCGACGTTACGAGTTTTCGAGAGAAATGTTCTGAGGAAGATTTATGGTTCTTTGCGTATTGGCAACGGCGAATATCGCATTCGATGGAACGATGAGGTGTACGAGTACGAGTTATATGACGACATTTACATATGTAGTTGACCGAATTAAGAGACCGCGGCTACGCTTGTTAGGTCATGTCGTCCGAATGGATAAAAACACTACAGGACTGAGAGTTTTCGACGCAGTACCCGCCGCCGGAAACAAAGGAAGAGAAAGAT